>JBBBDQ010002093.1:705000-720000 GCA_037127315.1 Ascarosepion bandense
TATGCCCAGTATAAGTTTTCATTATGTTTCCAACAATTATATTCAGTCAGTCAGTTAAGTGCCATACGTGATAGACACTTTTGGCGATCATGTTTCGAAAGAGACATGACTGACTGGGCAGAAGATTATCCCGCAGGAGGTTGTCATTGCTTTATGTATGCCATTGCCATAAATATAGTTTGCCTTAAAAATATATATTTTATTTTACAGTGTTCTGGTTGTTTGATTACAGTTTGCAGATATAATTTTTCAAAACCGACGTTTGAATAAGTCAGCCAAACACTATCTTGCAGCTTCGGGAATTTTAGAATTATTCAGAAAATTCGAAAGATTAAAACTTAAGCTTACACGATTTGATAAAGTCGTGTGTAAGTCTAGAGAATGCTTTGTCCGCCAAAGATCAGAACTGGATATGGGGATGTTCCGAATCCTAATTGGAAAACGGACAAAAGTAATTGTACAAAGCTTAACATATGAAATGGAAAAGAATAGAGCAGATCAAAAGCATAAAATGATTAACAAACATTGTTCAAGAGAACTTTGACCTTTATAGTTGGACCGAACACAGGGACAAATTCAAACAGATTTGCTTTTGGACATTATAAGATTCTGTATTGTTGGTCCGGCTTTGCGTTTGTTCAAGGTTTGAGTTGTCAATCGTTGTTTTTCAGGGGCATCTTTTTGAATGGGGTTAAGTAGAAAAGCCGAGACAATCTGTCGATGTGGATGCGAGACCAGAAGCAGGAAGAAATACTGAAGCAATTTAAAGGTAAGTTTCGAGGTGAGAAGCTTCAGGTTGGTTAGGAAGGGTTGAGGTAAGTGGTCCCGAGTTAGCTAGGAAAGATTCAGGAGAGGAGAGGTGGGGCTACATTTGGCTAGAAAGGGTTGAGAGGAGTGGCTTAGAGTTGGTTAGGAATGGTTGAGGTGAGGGTCTTTGGGTAATAGTCGGGTAGGGATTAACACGGGGCTAAAAAGAACACATTTAAAATAAGGGTGGATTAGACAGTTGGGATGCGGTTGGAAGTGGACAAACGTGGAGTAGATGTCTGGGTGGGTGACACTCGTTTACAAAATAGTGAAGGAGGGCAACAGTGAAGAAGTAGGTTAGCAATAATGAAGCATGGCAAAAAGATAAATTAATTTGACGCGGTGAGGGTGCGGGTTAAGGAGAAAAATCTGCGGGAAGTGCAGCAAGGAGGGGGTCTTAACAGAGAGAAACAGAGGGAGGGTGATAAATATTGATATCTACATGGGTCATGATGCACTAAATATTAATAAATGACGGACGTTAGGAAGACTTTGAATAAAAGTAGACGCGCAATAAACAAAATTTAAAAAAGAGCGTATATGAGAGAGAGAGAGAGAGAGAAACATACATTGGTTGGCCTAAAACATATGCATACATTGACACACACACACTCTCCCATATATATATATATATATATATATATATATATATATATATTCAACTTATCACCCGATGAGAAGCGCACATAGCAGCTTCGAAACGCGAAAATCTTTGTGTAGTGATACTATGAATATATATATATGTGTGTGTGGGTGTGTGGGTGTGTGTGTGTGTGTAGATGTGTGTGTGTGCGTGTGTATGTATAGGTTTTGAAATAGACAGACAGACAGACAGACAGACAGAGAAGTTGATGCGTATATAAGATATCTTATACACAAAAATTTATCAAATGTATTTTAATCATAAATACAAATTAATCCAACCACAACTTTGATCGAAAGAATGCCACACTTATTTAAACCGAAAGTAACTTACTTAGGAGAAAAATTCTCGAAGGAGCTAATACCGAATCTTATAAAAATGTAAATCTGCGCCCCGAATATTTTCACAAATATCCCGATTCCTGAAAGAATTACTCCTTCCCCATATATATATATCGACCAGAAGCAAGTGGATGTGTTTAGTCACACTGATAAGCTGTGATACAGCGAAACAGGCTTGTATGTGGTTGACTAATATATATATAGTCATCAGCAGACAGATCCGTTTTGCTGTATCACAGCTCATCAGTATGGTTAGACATCCGATTGCTTTAAACCCAGTATTAAAACCCGACCGAATTGGCGTCAGTCGGCGACTCTACCTCTGAGCTAGTAGGAGGAAGACTTTTAGGGTATGATGTATCATACGCCAATAGCTAGAGTGCTCTAATTCATTACTGAATGAGCGATGCGTAGATGCTAGAGTAGCTACAGTTTTTTCAAAGTCTACCATTCTTCCAGAGTGTTCGATTAGGGTGTGAGAGCGTAAATAGTATATATATATATATAGTTATTTTATCACATATATTTATTTTATATATACATATTTATTTTATCACACACACACACACACACACACACACACACACACACACACACACACACACATATATATATTTATGATAAAATATAGTTTTAGGGCATACTATATTTATGCATTTAAGTCCTCAAATAAAAAGGCTTCAGTTCGAAATTTCATTCATTTGAAGAAGGCTGGAACGTACAACGGACGAAACGTCGCGAATATAGCAATAAAGATGACGGCAATAGTCCGAACAATGTAACTAGTGTGAGTAACTACAATAGCTCATCTCAGAAATATATTCAGATTCTGAAGGCCGGACGAAAACGTCGTGAGTATTTCAATAAAGATGAAGACAACAGACCGAACAATAAAAATAGTGTAAATAATTTCAATAACTCATCTTAGAGCGAGAGACAAATAATTTCGACTGCAGTTACCAAAAAGGCATCCTCTTGTGAGTCGATTTCATAAAGCAGCAGTACGTTGGGAGAATCTGTCCGAGTAGAACGTACATCTGACCAATGGAACGCGGAGGTAATGAGGGTGGTGAATTACAAGGGGTGTGGTGGGTCTTGGCTGCGAAGGTTAGAACAGGTGGAACGAAGGAATGAATTTTATTTATAATCGTGTCGCCTCAAGTAAGGCATTTTACTGCCACTGTTGTGCAAGGGGGTTACATAGGAGGAAAGTTATGAGAAAGAGCGACAGGTTATAGGGGGTGTCAGGAAGTGGCTAAGAGAAGGATGAGAATACTGATGAGTTTTTTTTTTATAATCATATCTCCCCAACCAAGGCATTTTACTGCCACTGTTGTGCAGGGGGTTATATAAGAGGAAAGTTATGAGACAGAGTGACAGGTTATAGGGGGTGTCAGGAAGTGGGTAAGAGAAAGATAAGAATACTGATGAGTTTTTTTTTATAATCATATCTCCCCAAGCAAAGCATTTTACTGCCACTGTTGTTCAGGGGGTTACATAAAAGGAATGTTATGAGGAGTGAGATGTTGCAGGGGGTGTCAGGAAAGGAGTATGAGAAGGAAGAGAATACTGATGAGAGTGGGGTGGACAAAGAAAAAAGTATGAGAGAGAGGATGTAAGTTAGTGAGACAAGAGATGACTATTGACTTTACATTTAAATTCTTGGAGATTGTAACTCTCAGGAAAGCAAGTAAACGGAAGGGAATTCCACAGGCGTGAAGTGCGAGAAAAGAAGCTGATGAAGTAGAATTTGCGTTTACAATTTATCTGCTTCACAGTAAAAGGGTGGGACCTAGTTGCTAATCTTGTGGCTCGGGGAAATTCATATATAGGGGGTACCAGTCAGCTAAGTTCATCGGAGCAGAAGCCGTGAAAGTATTTGTAGAAGAAACACAGGGAAGCCACACTGCGTCGGTGAGAAAGCGACTGTATCCTGGCTGCCAAGTCGGGATCGATCACATGGATTTGGTCGAGGAAACGTAAGTGGATAGCAGGAGCACTCGACCAGATATGGCAGCAATACTTAATCGTTTAAATACTTTCCATAGGAATAACGATAGTGCAGCGAGAGTCTTGCAACGTGTGAAAGGGGTTGTAGGATGCTCCGACGAACTTAGGTCACTGGTGCCTCCTCCACCAGAATTTACTCGGGAACCAGACTGGCATCAAGGTCCCACCCATTTACAGTTAGAACAACCAAATACAGCCGACAATTCTACTCCACCAGCTTCTTTTCTTGCACTTCCCGCCTGTGGAACTCTCTCCCATAGACTTGCTTTCCTTACGGCTATAACTTCAAGGAATTTAAATGCAATGTCAATTCCCATCTCTTATCCATTTGACTCCAGTCCTTTCTACATCACTCCGTGTATCTTGTTCTTTTCCTTTCTCTCTACCTTAGAAACTGTCATCACTCCTGTGTTCCCATCCTTCTCATGCTCTTTCTCTGACACCCCCTGTAACTAGTCCGTATTTCTCTTCACTCTCCTCCAGTTTAAACTTTTACTCGTATATAGCCCTCTCCCCTTGTGCATCAGTGGCGGTACCGCCTTGCTCGGTGTGAAAAGATATAGAAAAAGCCTTGTAAATGTAGCGGATAGCAGTCGGAGTGAGGTATTGCAGGAACCGACCATTTTTCCAGCACATTCACCGATGGTTTATATGAACGAGGTTATGGTGTAGGGAGGTAGTTAATGCTCCTTTGATTCGGCCTTGTGTCATACATAACCGAACTCCCTACAACTTACAAGTTTTATCCAGAATTATCAGGTTATTTTCACCGGAAGCTTGTTTGTCGGCTGGTTGTAGATTGGAATGTGTGAATAAGTATGGAAGAATGAAATTTACATTTTGCATTTTTAAAATAGAAATTTATTAATGAAAATGATAACATGAATTGTGGTAGAAACTAATGTTCAATTAGAAAGTTAAGGGTATCAAGAAATGTAGAAATGTTATGTAGAAATGTTCGTTGTACTAATTTGTTGGAAAGAGTTTGTGCATACACAGGTATGTATGTATGAGCGTTTGTTCGGTAGGAATGTCTGTGAATTGATAAGAAGAAGTAAAAGGAATCAGCACACGAGAAAGAAGGATAAAGAGGACGAATGTCTGGGTCAGATTGAAGCTTATCCCGTTACATTTTAGCTTGTCGTCTCTGCTGCTTCCATCCCTTACTGACTGACTGACTTACGCAGATCGAAGTCCTTTATAGTAATTTACATTTTTTGCATTTGATTGCGAAGTCTTTATGCAATTCGCTTCCATTGGTCAAAATATCATTTTAACATCTACTTGGAAAATCCGGTTTCGACTTTTTCTTTAAGCACATGGTCAAGGCTTTTTCTATTTTGGAAAAACCAGAATTTCGCACGTCATTTTGAATTTTTGTAAAAGTGAAGAAGAAGGTTGATTTTAATTCTCAGTTTCCTATCCCACAAGATCTGCATTTTAGCCTAAATTCTAATAGGCGCTCAAAGCAAGTGTTATTCTTGAGAGAACAATGTAGGCAGTTACATACAACCGACACTCATCAAGACGGAAGCGTTGGAAAGGCATCACGGGAAGTCTGCACGGGTTCTACAGTAAATAAATATCATCGCGGTTTGTTGGGAATCGCTTAATTGTAGCAGGACTACGGAGGCAACACTGTCGTTTCCACTGGCGTCGCTAAAAGTCAGCTGAGGGGTCAGATATCACCCTCGGGTGTTCATAGATGTTAGAATGTTCTGCCTTCATAAGAATAATCATTGTTTGCGTGTGTGATGTAGTCCCGAGGAGCAACATAATTCAGGCGCTCCGGGCCAACCCCTGACGTCATTGTCTAAAGTAAGTTACACCTCTCGCTCATCTTTGATGATTGTGGAGAGAATATTGAACATGGCTAAAGGTTTCTTCAGTTCATTTTGCTGTCATTCCTGTAACAGGTAGGTGATGTAGGATATTAGCAGGTTAACATCGTGTTCACATTATAAGTGGTCTACTTAACATACTCTGCAAGATAGATGTTCAACATATTTTCACTGAAACCACAGGAGCCAACGAGTGCGAACTCTACAGAATCATCAGTTTAATGAGCCATATTAACAAAACTGATCGTTCGAATCCTGATGAATAGAGCAAGAAGCAGAATCAGGCCAGAGATAAGATAAGAACAGTGTGGTTTCATCAAAGACACTGGAACAAGGAACGCCATATTTATGATTAGGATGGTCTCTGAAAAAGAAATACAAATGAAGAAGGACTTGTATTTATGTTTTATTGATTATGCAAAGGCCTTTGACAAAATACACCACAAAGAATTGATGAAGATGCTCAGCAGCCTCAAAATATTTGAGAAAGACCTAAGAGCAATCAAGAATCTCTACCGGCAGCAAACTGTCTGCATAAGGACAGGTAACAGATTCAACAATTATGCAAAGACTGAAAGGGGAGTAAGACAAGGATGTGTCTTTTCCCCGGATGTATTCAACTTATACAGCGAGACTATTCTGAGAACCTTAGAAGTTATGTCAGGATTCGTAATCGGAGGTCACATTTTAAACAATATAATGTACGCAGATGTTACAATGATGATAGCAGACACGGAAAGGAAACTACAAGACCTCCTACAGAAGGTACCTGCAGAGAGTAACAAGAAAGGACTACAAATAAACTGCAAGAAAACCGAATGCATGATCATCAGCAAAAAGGGCAGCCCAAAATGGCAAATACAGGTGAGGGACACTAAAATCAAACAGGTGTAAAATTTTAGATACCTGGAAAGTGTTCTAACAGAAGACGAAAAGTGTGACACAGAGATCCGAAGGAGAACTGGCATGGTGAAGGAAGCATTCCAGAAGTTGAGTAAAGTATTAAGAAACAGGACAATTTCGCTAGAAACAAAGAAGAGAGTATTGGATTGCTATGTGATGTCGGTTTTTCAATATGGCAGTGAATGTTTGACAATATGTTCGAAGATGAAGAAAAAACTTGAAGCAACTGAAATGTGGTTCTACAGAAGGATGCTGCGTATATCATGAATCGAGCATGTGAGCAATGATGAGGTCTTGGAAATGATGGAAACGAAAAGGAAATTAATACTGAGCACCAGGAAGAGTCAGCTAAAGTTCCTGGGGCATGCAATGAGGAAGGACGGCTTGGAGAACTTGATACTAACAGGCCAGATAGAGGGAAAAAGAGACAGGGGAAAGCAGCGGATAACATATTTGAAGGACCTGATCAGGTGGATGGCGGAACGACTGTTGCAGTATATACACGATGACGGAACGAGGGTTGCAGTGGTGCAACAGGAATAGGGAGATGTGGAAAGCCATGGTTGCCTACGTCCTGAAAGGACAAGGCACATAAAAGACGAAGAAGTGTTAGAACTGTCCCTTATTATGTATGTGATATGATGGAACGATATTGTGACTCGTTAACCATTACCCAACAACTATTAATGTTTTTCGTTAATAGAAACAATAAAATAAAATAATGGATCGCAATGAGGAAGGAGGGCTTGGAGAACCTGATATTAACAGGCCAGATAGAGGGAAAAGAGACAGGGGAAAGCAACGGATAATATATTTGAAGGACCTCATCAGGTGGATGATGGAACGAGGGTTGCATGGTGTGATAGGAGAAGGCGTGCTCAGAGCCACCAAGGACAGGGAAACGTGGAAAGCCATGATCGCCTACGTCCTGAAAGAAGTACTGCTACTTGTGCGCAGGGGGTGACATAAGAGGTGAGTGATGAGAAAGAGGAACAAGTTATGGGGGCGTGTCAGAGAATGATCAGAATTTTAGAGTAGAGTGGAAAGGGAGAAGAATATGACTTAAGGGTTGTCAGAGAAGGAGTGCAAGTCAAAGAGAGAAGAGTTAGCAATTGACATTGCATTCAAATTCTTGGATATTGTAGCTGTGAGGGAAGCAAATATACAGAAGGGAATTCCACACGCGGGAAGTGCGAGAAAAGACGCCTGTAGAGTAGAAGTTGCTGTTACATTTGATCAGTTTCGCTATAAAAAAGTTGGGACCTAGTCGCTAGTCTAGTAGTTCGAGTAAATTCACAAAGAGAGGTCACCAGGGAGCTAAGCTCATCGGAGCAGAAGCCGTCAAAGTACTTGTTGAATAGACAGAGAGAAACCAGATTACATCGGTAAGAAAGTGACTGGAGTTGAGCTACTAGGTCGGGATCAATTACATTGCAAATACTTCGTTGGATTTTGTCAAGAACCCCGAGATGAATAGCAGGAGCACTCTACCAGATATGACAGCAGTATTCAATGCACGGACGGATGGCAGATTTATACATGTGCAAGATGAATTCAGACGAGAAAGACCTCCTGGCCCTACACAGTGAACTGACCTTCCTAGCAACAGATTTAGCTATGGATTCAATGTAGTCATTCCACTTGAGGTCGGCTGATAGAGTGAGGCCGAGGAGGCGTAGTGTTTTGCTTTCAAGGACACTAGCCTGATCCATGCTGATGGGGATAGGAGCGCTTGTCTATGGTGGTTAATAGATAGCAGTTTCGTTTTGGAAGCATTAAAATTTACGAGCCATTTCGTACCCTAGTCAACCACAGATTGGAGGTCCTTTTCTTTGTCAGCTTCGGCAGATTTCTCATCGAGGCGGGAATAAATGGTGGTATCGTCAGCATAGATGCCTACTTGGGATCTGATTACATCAGGGAGATCGTTGATGAAGATCACAAAAAGTGTAGGACCTAAAATAGAGCCTTGAGGGACAGCTGCGTGCGTATGGTAGTATCTGGAAACATGCCCATTCAATACTACCTTTATTAAGCAACTAGCAGTATAGCCCGGCGTTGCTCGGGTGTAATGAAAGCTTTAAAACTAATACATGGTCCTGGAGCTCAGACACTTTGGACGTTGGCACGAAAGACTAAAAAGCAATAGTTGTTTCCAGTTAAAACGAAACCGTAGACTGAAAGAAAAATGAATGGATGTAAGTCAAATTTTGATTTCCTGGTATCGATATCAAATAGGTTTTTTTCGTCGTAAACTGAATTTTGAAGGCTAAATAAGTTCTCTGAGTAAATAGTATCATGGCTGAAACTAAGAACTACAATTATACCTACTTAGAGCCAAACCCGAAGCAAAAACTAAAATAAAAGGGCTGAAAAAATACAGACATACAGGCAGATAAACAGACACACACACACACACACACACACACACACACACACACACACACACACACACACAAACATCTTGCCTTTTATATATATATATATAATCGATTTTCTGCACTATTGCAAGAACTGCAACCTTGAAACTTCTGAATATCATTTCTTATGTCTTTGTCTATGAGTGTATCAAATTTGATTAAATCGGACCACTCCTTCTGTAACCCGATTTTTTCGATTATCGATTTTCGATATTTATCGTGGGTACCTCGACACAAAATCTAGCTAAGAACACTAACAGACGCTCATAGTACAACTGTGTAAACTTTCAAGAAAATCGGTTCAGCCGCTTCAGAATCTATATGCAACGGGGACACACACACACACACACACACACACACACACACACACACAGACAAAATTCAAATTTTCTTGAAGCAACAGAAGCAAAAAAATGAGTACTGAACTGTTACGTGATATCTGTCCTCTTGTATGGCATCAAATGCTGGATCATCTTCTCACAGATGGAAAAGAGACATGAAGCAACAGAAACACACAGTAATGAACTGCTACGTGATATCTGTCCTCTTGAATGGCATTAAATGCTGGAAAATTTTCTCAAAGATGAAGAAAAACTTGAAGCAACAGAAACAAACAGTAATGAACTGTTACGTGATATCTGTCCACTTGTATGGCATTAAATACTGGATAATCTTCTCAAAGATGAAGAAAAGACTTGAATCAACAAAAGCAAAGAAATGAGTACTGAACTGTTACGTGATATCTGTAATCTTGTATGGCATTAAATGCTGGATAATCTGATCAAAGACGATGAAAAAACTTGAAGCATCAGAAACACACAGTAATGAACTGTTACGTGATATCTGTCCTCTTGTATGGCATTAAATACTGGATAATCTTCTCAAAGATGATGAAGAGACTTGAAACAACAGAAACAAATAGTATTAAACTGTTACGTGATGTCTGTCCTCTTGTATGGCATCAAATGCTGGATAATCTTCTCGAAGAAAAATGTACAGACTAGATAGATATGAAATGATTGAGATTGATAAAAATGGATTGAGATAGACGGAAAGTGATTGAACGGGTAAGTAAGCGATAGAGAGAGAGAGAGAGAGAGAGAGAGAGAGAGAGAGAGAGAGAGAGAGAGAGAGAGAGAGAGAGAGAGAGAGAGAGAGAGAGAGAGAGAGAGAGAGAGAGAGAGAGAGAGAGAGAGAGAGAATATGAAAATGAAGACTAATGTGAAGATACATTTTTTATCCAATGAATTAAAGGAAATAGAAGAATGGAAAAGGCGGAAAATTATACGAGAAGAAATAAAAAGAAAAAAACCCCCGGAAAAATGGAACTGTAAAGAAGGAGATGCATGCCTGACGGGAGAGAGAGAGAGAGAGAGAGAGAGAGACAGACAGACAGACAGACAGACAGAAAGAGAGAGAGAGAGAGAGTGAGTGGGTGTTAAAAAAGAGAAAAAGAAAACAATAAAGAAAATTAAGAAAGAAAGAAAACGAAAGATGAGGAGAAGTTTGAGTTTTGTTTAACGGCATATCAACCTCTGTGGGTTATTTAATGCCAAAAAGAAACGGTTTTAAGATATATTTATTTAATATTTGGTTATAGTGAGAAGGCTGATTTACTCAGATTGTGATGAAAACTGAAGATGTCTTTCAGTTTTATATTCGAAAAAATGTATTGTTGGTGATATTTTTCCTTCAAAAATGTATATTTTTCTATAAAAGTATTTTTATGTATCTTCTTCTATGTGCCCTGTCCCTTCAGGATGTAGGCGATCATGGCTTTCCACGTTTCCCTATCCCTGGGGGATCTGAGCACGCCTTCTCCTGTTATACCATGCAACCCTCGCTCTATGTCCCAGGAACTTCAGCTATCTCTTCCTGATGTTCAGTATTAATTTCCTTTTTGTTTCCATCATTTCTAAGACCTCATCATTGCTCACATGCTTGATCCATGATATTCGCAGCATCCTTCTGCAGAACCACATTTCAGTTGCTTCAAATTTTTCCTTCGTCTTTGATGGTATTGTCCAGCATTCACTGCCATATTGAAGGACGGACAACACATAGCAATCCAGTACTCTCTTCCTAGTTTCTAGCGAAATTGTCCTGTTTCTTAATACTTTACTCAACTTCTGGAATGCTTCCTTCGCCATGCCAATTCGCCTTCGGATCTCTGTGTCGCATTTTTCGTTTTCTGTTATAACGCTTCCCAGGTATTTAAATTTTTGTACCTGCTTGATTCTGGTATCCCCGACCTGTATTTGGCATATTGGGCTGCCCTTTTTACTGATGACCATGCATTCAGTTTTCTTGCAGTTAATTTCTAGTCCTTACTTGTTACTTTCTTTAGTTACCTTCTGTAGGAGGTCTTGTAGTTTCCTTTCTGTGTCTGCTATCAGCACTCTATCATCTGCGTATTTTAGGTTGTTTAAATTGTGGCCTCTGATTACGATTCTATGCATAACTTCTAGGGTCCTCAAAATATTCTCGCTGTACAAGTTGAACAGATCCGGTGAAAAGACACATCCTTGTCTTACACCTCTTTCTATCTTTGTATATTTACTCAATTCATTACCTGTCCGTATGCAAGCGGTTTGCTGTCAGTAAAGATTCTTGATTACTCTCAAGTCTTTTCCAAATATGTCCAGGCTGCCGAGCATCTCCATCAATTCCTTGTGGCGTATTTTGTCAAACGTCTTCGCATAATCAATAAAGCACAGGTATAAGTCCTTCTTCATTTGTATTGCACTTTCAGAGAGCATCCTAATCATAAATATGGCATTCCTTGTTCCCATGTCTTTAATGAAACCACACTGTTCTTGTCCTATCTCTGGCCTGATTCTGCTTCTCACTCTATTCATCAGGATTTGGACGATCAGTTTTGTTATATGGCTCATTAAACTGATGGTTCTGTGGGGCTTGCACACGTTTGCTCCTGTCTTCTTAGGCAGTGCTGTGAAGATCGACTTGCTGAGGTCGTTTGGTATTACACCACTATTATATATTTCATTTATTATTTCAGTAATTTTCTCTATACCAAATTCTTCCATGGGTATCAGCAGCTCTATGACTATGCCGTCCCTGTCCAGTTGCTTTGTTTCTATTCAGTATGGCTATTGAAGATTCCACTTCAGACTTTAAAACTTCCGGCCCGTCCTCATCTTTGCGTATTATTGGTAGCTCTCTCTTGTCGTGTAAAAGATCTTTTATATATTCTTCCCATCATTGGAGTATTTCCTTTTTCTTCAAAATGATTATTCCATTCTTAGATTTTTATGTCTATTTTTATACTTTCATAGTGTTTTAGGCCCAGTTTGGGGTTTAACTATTTGGGGGTTAACTATTTGCCAATAGCTGGGACTCTAACAGGTGCTACCACTCCGGGTCTGAGTGGACCTGTGAAAAACAGCAATTAAGAGGTGGTTCCATGCACCTTACAACTTTCCAATCAGAGGCTTTGCTGCCGGATGTAGTTTATTATCATACCCAGGAACAAGGGGAGAAAAAGAAAGAAAATAATAAAGTGTGGAAAGGAAAGGAAACAAGTATGAAGAGGGAATAAAAAAAGAGTAGAAATGAAAATATCTGAATAATTGCCGAGTAAGACGTTTCCGGCCGATAATGGGAGCAGACAGAAGACACACGCATACGGACGCACACGCACACAAAAAGCGCAATAAAGAATAAAAAATAGTGACCCCCCCCCCCCCAAAAAAAAAACGAAAGCGCAAATTTATCGTTTTTATTTTCTTTCTTTTTAGATAATCTTTTTCTTCGTGTGAAACATCTTTGTCGGATTACAGCGTATTCTTTTAAAACGTCCAATGTGTGACACTTCGCGCGTGAGTTGCCAGGTATTGTCTACCCGTATTCATACAGGCATCCAACACATTCCTCCAACTGACTGCTTTGACCCCTTGTGAACTAAGTGGAGACGATGATATTTTTTTTTCTGCCGGACCGGTGCAGCTCCGTACTTCGGACAGTCACCGATTCACCTAACAGACAAGCGAACTGAAGACACACTTTGTCACATTTTCTAACCGAGAAAAAAAAAGTGTAAAAATAATAACAAATTCGAAGGCTCCGAACAGACGTCGAATGTTTGTGGTTTCTTTTAAAAAAGAAGACTTTTTAACGTTCGTTTGCTTTATCTATGGAGAGGTAATGAATGAATAACATTTTTATTTTATCATCAAAATTTAAATTTCGTTTAGAGAGGCACCTCCGTTTTTCCATCGCCCTGCTCAGGCCCGTCAATTATGTTATCCGCTGTTTTCCTCTATCTCTTTTTCCCACTATCTGGCTTGTTAGTATCATGTTCTCTAAGCCCTCCTTCCTCATTGCTTGTCCCAGGAACTTTAGTTGTCTTTTCCTTGTGCTCAGTATTAATTTCCTTTTCGTTTCCATCCTTTCCAAAACCTCATCATTGCTCACATGCTCAGTCCACTAACTCAAGCCCATAAATCTAGAATATAAATGTATAGAAACTAGCATAGCCACAAAATGAGGGATCAGTTTATATATTGATTACAATATAGATTTAATCCCCCACTTTATATCCACATTATAATTTCTAATAAACAGTTGGCATATATCTTCTTCTATGTGCCCTGTCCTTTCAGGATATAGGCGATCATGATTTTCCACATCTCCCTATTCCTGGTGGCTCTTCGCACGCTTTCTCCTGTTACACCACCAAAACCCCGCTCTAGCCCATAAATCTAGAATATAAATGTATAGAAACTAGCGTAGCCGCAAAATGAGGGATCAGTTTATATATTGATTATAATATAGATTTGATCCCCCCACTTTATATCCACATTATAATTGCTTATAAACAGTTGGCATATATCTTCTTCTATGTGCCCTGTCCTTCCAAGACGTAGGCGATCATGGCCTTCCATGTCTCCCTATCCGTGGTGGCTTGTAACATCTCGCAGCCCCCGTTCTGTCATCCACCTGGTCAAGCCGTTCAATTATGTTATCTGCTGCTTTCCCCTGTCTCTTTTCCCCTCTATCTGTCCTGTTAGTATCAGGTTCTCAAAGCCCTCCTTCCTCAGTACATGTCCCAGGAACATTAGGAACAATGACTTCCCCAATGGCATCAACTTGGTATTCATCGCCGATGACATAACCATTTGCTCATGTCCCGATAGTAAACCTGATCAGCTCGATAAGGTCAAAATGGCAGCTAAAAATATGTGTCACGTGTCTTAAAGCAATAAAAGTTTTTTCAAATGTGTATGTGTAGAATATTTTGAATCTGTGTATGCATAGAAAAGCTGGTCTGTTTACGTGTATGTATGCGTATAAATACGCACTTCAAGTGTATTAAGAAAACGATGGACAATTTTTAAATACATGTGTAAGAAATCTTTTGGATGGTAAAGTGTATAAATGTGGATGTTTGTTCGTCGGTTTAATTTGTACAATTGTATATGTTTATGTATGTATGTATGTATGTATGTATGTATGTATGTATGTATGTATGTATGTATGTTTATGTATGTATGTATGTATGTATGTATGTATGCATGTATGTATGTATGTATGTATGTATGTTTATGTATGTATGTATGTATGTATGTATGTATGTATGTATGTATGTATGTATGTATGTATGTATGTATGTATGTATGTATGTATGTATGTATGTATGTATGTATGTATGTATGTATGTATGTATGTATGTATGTATGTATGTATGTATGTTTATGTATGTATGTATGTATGTATGTATGTATGTATGTATGTATGTATGTATGTATGTATGTATGTATGTATGTTTATGTATGTATGTATGTATGTATGTATGTATGTATGTATGTATGTATGTATGTATGTATGTATGTATGTATGTATGTATGTATGTATGTGTGTGTGTGTGTGTGTGTGTGTATGTATGTGTGTGTGCGTGTGTGTATGTGTGTATGTGTGTATGTGTGTGTGTGTATGTGTGTGTGTGTGTGTGTGTGTGTGTGTGTGTGTGTGTATGTATGTATGTATGTATGTTTGTGTATGTATGTATGTATGTA
>JBBBDQ010002093.1:727500-747500 GCA_037127315.1 Ascarosepion bandense
GTATTCTTTAGGATATTATTATAATATTATATATTATTTAGAATATTATGTATTTTTTAGTATATTATTATAATATTATGTATTATTTAGAATATAATGTATTCTTTAGGATATTATTATAATATTATGTATTATTTAGAATATTATGTATTCTTTAGAATATTATTATAATATTATGTGTTATTTAGAATATGATGTATTCTTTATGATATTATAATAATATTATGTATTATTTAAAATATTATGTATTCTATAGAATATTATTAGAATATTATGTGTTATTTAGAATATAATGTATTCTTTAGGATATTATTATAATATTATGTATTATTTAGAATATAATGTGTTCCTTAGAATATTATAATATTATGTATTATTTAGAATATTATGTATTCTTTAGTATATTATTATAATATTATGTGTTATTTAGAATATAATGTATTCTTTAGGATATTATTATAATATTATGTATTATTTAGAATATTATGTATTCTTTACAATATTATTATAATATTATGTGTTATTTAGAATATAATGTATTCTTTATGATATTATCATTATATAATATTATGTATTATTTAGAATATTATGTATTCTTTCGTATATTATTATAATATTATGTGTTATTTAGAACATAATGTATTCTTTATGATATTATTATAATATTATGTATTATTTAGAATAGTATGCATTCTTTAGAATATTATTATAATATTATGTGTTATTTAGAATATAATGTATTCTTTAGGATATTATTATAATATTATGCGTTATTTAGAATATAATGTTTTCTTTAGGATATTATTATAATATTATGTATTATTTAGAATATAATGTATTCTTTAGTATATTATTATAATATCATGTGTTATTTAGAATATAATGTATTCTTTAGGATATTATTATAATATTATGTATTATTTAGAATATAATATTTTCTTTAGTATAATACTATAATATTATGTGTTATTTAGAATATAATGTATTCTTTTGGATATTATTATAATATTATGTATTATTTAGAATATTATGTATTCTTTAGGATATTATTATAATATTATGTGTTATTTCGAATATAATGTATTCTTTAGGATATTATTATAATATTATATATTATTTAGAATATTATGTATTCTTTAGGATATTATTATAATATTATGTATTATTTAGAATATAATGTTTTTGTTTAGTATATTATTATAATATCATGTATTATTTGGAATATAATGTATTCTTTAGTATATTATTATAATATTATGTTATTTAGAATATAATGTATTCTTTAGGATATTATTATAATATTATGTATTATTTAGAATATAATGTATTCTTTAGGATATTATTATAATATTATATATTATTTAGAATATAATGTATTCTTTAGTATATTATTATAATATTATGTTATTTAGAATATAATGTATTCTTTAGGATATTATTATAATATTATGTATTATTTAGAATATAATGTATTCTTTAGGATATTATTATAATATTATGTATTATTTAGAATATAATGTATTCTTTAGTATATTATTATAATATTATGTATTATTTAGAATATAATGTATTCTTTAGTATATTATTATAATATTATGTATTATTTAGAATATAATGTATTCTTTAGTATATTATTATAATATTATGTTATTTAGAATATAATGTATTCTTTAGGATATTATTATAATGTTATGTATTATTTAGAATATAATGTATTCTTTAGGATATTATTATAATATTATGTACTATGTAGAATATAATGTATTCTTTAGGATATTATTATAATATTATGTGTTATTTAGAATATTATGTATTCTTTAGGATATTATTAGAATACTAGCAGTATAGCCCGGCGTTGCTTGGGTGTAATGATAGCTTTAAAACTAATACATGGTCCTGGATCTCAAACTCTTTGGGCGTTGGCACGAAAGTCTAAAAAGCAATAATTGTTTCCAGTTGAAGCGAAACCCGAGACTGAAAGAAAAATGAAAAGATATAAGTCAAATTTTTGATTTTCGATATCAAATAATCTTTTTTCGTAGTAAACTGAATTTTGTAGGCTGAGACTAAGAACTCCAATTATACCTACTTAGAGCCAAACCCGAAGCAAAAACTAAAATAAAAGGGCTGAAAAAATACAGACATACAGGCAGATGAATAGACACACACACAAAAATCTTGCCTTTTATATATAAATATATCGATTTTCTGCATTATTGTAAGAACTGCAACTTTGAAACTTCTGAATATCGTTTCTTATGTCTTTGTCTATGAGTGATTAAAATCGGACCACTTCTTCTATAACAGATTCATGCTGATTTCGAAGTTTCGTGAACGCATCACTGTGATGTCCTCATTAATAATAATAATAAGTATACGTATTATCCTACGTCGAGAGCATGAATTAAAGTTTCATGCGCTATGCGATCATCAGGGGCATATTATGAATGGTTCGGTTAAGGTCATTCAGCGGTGAATCAGATATGAGAACGGTGGTAAGGAGTGAGATATAGTCCGATTTTCTTTCTGGTCGATAACAGGAAAAAAGGTATGTTTTTTCAATAAACAATTATCGATTTGAGTTCAGCATTTACATTTGTACGGGAACAAGGAAGTTTTGGAAAGATTTGAAGGGGTAAAGGCCTTCGGGGAAAAAATAAAATATTTACCGTGGTATAAACTTATTAATCACACCTACATGGAGGATGTAAAACTGTGAAACATATGAAATAAACTCGAAGGTATGTCAGTAAAATCAAGAAGTTAATGTCGAAATTATCATGGCGTTTGGCCTCGTTTATTCAACTTGAACATTAAACGGCAGTTGGTGAATTAAAAAGAAAGAATTGAGAAGATATTTAGAAATCAATCAAGGTATGTGTGTTGTGGTGCAGTGGATATCGGCTCGGAACAAGAGAACGGAGAGCCGAGTTCAAATTCCAGTTAAATTCATTGCATTCACTTACGCGCAAATACCGTTGGGAAAGGTATCAAATCATCTCCAGCTATGTGTTAAATAGCAGGACAAATTGGGTTCTATAGCCTTGATGGGCAACCAGTCTACCACAGAAAGTAATGACAAACTACTGCAAGAAAATATTGTACCTAGTCAGTCATATCTCTTTTGAGACATGATCGCCCAAGCGTGTATCTCGTATGACACTTGACTGGAGAAGAAAGAATTCAACATGTAGTAATGAAAACCAGAAAAAGACAAAGAAGGATAAACAAAATTGAACTGAATGATTGCTCTATTCGTTTTTTTACGGTTTATCAGCCGTTTCAGGTAATTTAAAGCCAGAAAAGATTTAAAGTAAATTATAGTAAATCGATCCTCTATTTTCAGTCCACTCGCGTTGGGGTCGCTTTTTTGTTTATGTTAATTTTGTTGTTTTCCCTTTTGTTTCTTTTTTTTTTTTTTTTTTTTTGACTTTTTCAGCGCAGTTCTATCGATTTTTATTTAAACTTTCCGATTATCAAAAAATTTTGAAAAATTCAAATATTTAAACAAATTTGTGGGGTGGACAGTTTCTCATAAAACGTTAAAGTAAATCGATTCTCCATTTTCAAACACTATAAGGTTGTATGAGAAACTGTTCCCCCTCCCCCACCCACACTAAAATTGTTTAAATATTGAAATCTTTGCAATTTTTTTTTTTGTCATTCGTAAAGTTTAAGGTGTAAAATATAATATTGCACTGAAAAAAGTCCATAAAATTTGATAATGAACAAATTTACAGGTGGCGATAATGTGGTACCGGCGACTGGTATCAAAATGGAGGCTCGATTTACGTTGTATGAGAAACTGATTCCTCCCAGAAAATGTTTAAATATTGAAATTTTTCAATTTTTTTTTTTTTTTTTTTTTTTTTTGTCAATTGTAAAGCTAAGCGGGTAATCAGTTGGACTGCGCTGAAAAAAGTAAAAAAAAGAAAAATAAAAAGAAAAGGAAATTAAATGTGGTGGTAGTCTGCTTCAGGTTCGCCTAGAAACCTTTGCTCCCTTTCATTAATATGGCTGATGCTAACCACCAAGAGAGTGACTCGTTGCACCTTCTCGAGATTATATTAAATCCAGTGCTAGGTTAGCTGCTAACAAAGTTGGTTCACTGTGTCGTGCTAGAAAATTTTTATCTCCAGAATCCAACATATGTATGAGTCTACCATTCGTCTTTGCATTGAATATTGCTTCTACATATGGTTGGTTGTTCCTGCTATAAAGATGCTTGATAAAATCCATAAGAACGATCCGCAATGTTATTGGTATTGACCTAGCATCTTGGCTTCAGTCACTATCCCACATTACAATTGTTCTGTTGCATTCTCATCTATTCTACCTAAACGTTAAGAATTTCTGCTTCTCGTACTAGATTGACAACAAAGCGTCATCAATTTACAATTGAACTAGCTAGCTGTATGTTTTATGCCAGCAGTTTCTTCTGTTGTACGTCTTTTTATAGTGTTGTGGATTCCGGATGAGGAACCGCCAAAATAATGAACAACAAAAACCGGTATGGAGATAGAAAGTAGGTTATATTGAACGTAATATACAAACTGGAACGCGAGTTAGTCAATTCAGGAATATTATTAGTAGAAATAAATATATACAAATCTTGAAGTGAAATAGTATGTCCGGGTAACTTATTCTAGCTGAGTGGAGTTCAGAACTAGTCTGGTCTCTGGGTAATTTCGGTATCTGTCGGAACTCTTCGATAACTATAACGGATCTCTACGATTACTCTCCACTGTAAATCTGCAACTACAACTGAGATTCCAGATCTTCTAACTACTGTTCTCTCTATGGCAGGATTAGATATACACCCAGTCGAGTTCATTGACATATACAAAAGGGGGAGATCCCACAACAAAAAGGAATAAATTTACTACGCTACAAAAATAATTACTTAAACATTTGGGCCGTCTGTTCAAAAAATATTTGAAGGACCTGATCAGGTGGATGACGGAACGGGGGTTGCATAGTACAACAGGAGAAAGCGTGCTAAGAGCCACCACGGATAGGGAGATGTGGAAAGCCATGATCGCCTACGTCCTGAAAGGACAGGGCACATAAAAGAAGAAGATATATACCAATTGTTTATAAGATATTATAATGTGGATATAAAGTGGGGGATCAAGTCTATATTATAATAAATATATAAACTGATCCCTCATTTTGTGGCCATGCTAGTTTTTATATATTTATATTCTAGATTTATGGGCTTGAGCTAGTGGGTGGCAGAGCGGGGTTTTGGTGGTGTAACAGGAGAAAGCGTGCTAAAAGCCACCAGGGACAGAGAGATGTGGAAACCCATGATCGCCTACGTCCTGAGAGAACATGGCGCATAGAAGAAGAAGAAGAAGAAGAAGAAGTTCCAAAAATGGGTTTAATAAATAAATAAAGGACATTCACACATATGATTTCTATTGTCGCTGTAAAACCCGGTTTTGTTGTTGTTGTTGAGATACGCGGCCTCATGTTACACAGGACCGGCAAACATTTTTTTTAATCATATCACCCGAGCAAGGCGGTAACGCCACTGATGTGCGGAGGTGGGGGGGGGGGCTACATAAGACTAAAAGCACTAGATAGAAGAGAGTGAAGAGAAGGACAAACCATTTAGAAGGGAGCAAGAGAAGGAAGTGAATACAGGTGTGATCACAGTTGCAAAGGTGGAGAGAAAGGAAAGGATATACAGGGTGATGAGGAAAGAACTAGGGTCAAGTGGTTAAAAGATGAGTATTGACTTTGCATTTAAATTCATGGAATTTGTAGCCATCAGGAAAGCAAGAATAAGGAAGCGAGTTCCACAGGCGGGAAGTGCGAGGAAAGAAGTTGCAGGAGTAGAATTGTCATCTGCATTTGGTTGATCCCACTGTGAATGGGTGAGACCCACCCGGCCTTCCGTGAAAAAAGTTTACTATTCTATGTTAAAGCGCCATGATATAGCCGAAGAAATATCAAAAGTGGAATTTTTCTACAAGATGAACAGAAGACAACAACAGATTTGAACTGGCGGTTGGCATTTAGTACAAAGGACCAGAATTAAATCATCTCGAAAGAAATTCATGGAAAGTAGGTAAAAAAATATATACATAAAAAAAAACATATCACAGGAGAATAAAAAAGACATAACGAATTAAACTACAGAACTTTACATGGGTGTCTACAGTAAAGAATGAGGCTGAGAGTGTGTCTGCAATCGAGTCATGACGCCGAAAGTGTGTCTGCAATCGAGTCATGACGGCGACTGTACCAACAATTGAGGTATCATGCTGACTATGAGTTTGCAATTGAGGAATGACCTCAGCTATGTGTCTACAATCAAGACTGACCCCAACGTGTGTCTACAATCGAGAAATGACACCGATCGTGTCAACAATTGAGAAATTACGCCTACAGTGTGCCTACAATCGAGGAATCGCGCCTACAGTGTGCCTACAATCGAGAAACGATGCTGACTATGTGCGTACAATTGACAAATAGTTGCCGAAATTAATACAACTAAAACAAAAATAGAGTAATGGTGCCGACTGTGTATCTACTATTGAGGAATGAGGACGACAGTGTTTTTTGAGATTAATGAGAGAGAGTTCACGTGGCTGATTCTTCTTCTATGTGCCCTGTCCCTTCAGGACGTGGACAATCATGGCTTTCCACATTTCTCTATCCCTGGTAGCTCTGAGCACGCCTTCTCCTGTTACACCACCCAAACCCGGTTCTACCATCCACTAGCTCCAGCCCATGAATCTAGAATATAAATGTATAGAAAATAACATGGCCACAAAATGAGGGATCAGTTCTTATTTGATTATAATATAGAATTGATCCCCCACTTTATATCCAAATTATAATTTTTTATAAACAGTTGGCATATACCTTCTTCTATGTGCCCTGTCCCTTCAGGACGTGGGCAATCATGGCTTTCCACGTTTCCTTATCCCTGGTGGCTCTGAGCACGCCTTCTCCTGTTACACCATGCAATCCTTGTTCCGTCATTCACCTGATTAGGTCCTTCAAATATGTTATCCGTTGCTTTCCCCTGTCTCTTTTTTCCTCTATCTGGCCTGTTAGTATCAGATTCTCTAAGCCCTCCTTCCTCATTGCGTGTCCCAGGAACTTCAGATGTCTCTTCCTGATGCATGATTATGACCCCTAAAAAGGACGTTGGAAATTTCGTAGCGATGCTGGTAGGTTTGTATAAAACCCCAAGAAGAATAATTCAAAGATAAATATTAATTAAAGTGCTATTATAATAATCCTATAAATGGAACCTATAAGTCTGGTGAAATAAACATCAAAACAGGTATATTTCAAGGTGATTCTTTGTCTCCATTACTATACTGCATATCATTAAAAGCACTAACCAGTCAACTTAATAAGACAGAATGTGGTTATAAAATAGGCCAAAAGAAAATAAGCCATCTATTTTACATGGATGACTTAAAGTTATATGCTAAGAATGATAATGAGCTGGAAGGTCTTCTGCAAACTGTAAAATGCTTCAGCGAAGATATTGGAATGAAATTCAATTTGAATAAATGTGCTAAAGCACAGTTTTACGTGGATCACTACAACAAACATCCTCAATTAGCTTAGACCCTTCTGTAACAATAAAAGAATTAAAGCCAGAAGAAGCTTATAAATACCTAGGTGTCAATCAGAGTGAAAAAATTCACCATGAAAAATGAAAGAACTAGTGCGTAAAGAATACTATAGAAGGCTACGAATGATATTAAAAACTGAATTGAATTCTCAGAGCAGAATTATGGCCATTAATAGCCTTGCAATCCCAGTTGTCCAATATAGTTTCCATATCTTAAACTGGACTCTAAACGACATCAGACGAATGGATTCTAAAACAAGAAAGCTTCTTTCTAAGCATAAGATGCATCATCGAAAGGCTGATGTAGACCGTCTATACATACCCCGTAAAGAAGGTGGAAGAGGTCTTATTCAGCTAGAATTGTCATACAAGACAATAACTATTGGCTTACTAACATACACAGAAACAACAAAGGACTGGATGATACAATTAGTAAGGCAAGATGAAGAAAGAAAGAAAAAATATTCAATAATAAAAGAAGGCAGTAAATACAAACAAGATTTACAGTTAGTAGTTTCTGTAGAAAAGCAAAACAGAAGCCAAGAACCAACTATTGCGGCAAAAAATATGAAAATGAAAGCCAAAGATAAAGCTCTTGAAAAGATGAAACAGCGCTGGCAAGACAAACCTCTGCATGGCCAATATCCAGTACGTGCCAATAAATCCAATGTTGATAAAGTTAATACTCATCGATGGTTACGTGCATCGGGATTAAAGTCTGAGACTGAAGGCTTTATTCCTGCAGCGCAAGACCAAAGTCTTTTCACTAGAAATTTTCAGGCAAATATTATACAATATGGATCCAAAATGCAGGTTTTGTGATAAACACCAAGTAAAATAGACCATCTCATCTCAGGTTGTTCTGTCAGTCAGTTAAATGCCATACATGAAACACGCTTGGGCGATCATGTCTCGAAAGAGACATGACTGACTGGGCAGAAGATTATCCCGCAGTAGGTTGCCATTGCTTTCTGCGGTAGACTGGTTGCCAGCCAAGGCTATAGAACCCAATCTGTCCTGTTATTTAATCCATAACTGGAAGGAAGTGATGGATTAATACCTTTCCCAAGGGTATTTGAGCGTAAGTGAATGCAATGAATTCAACTGGAATTCGAACTCGGCTCCCCGATTTCTCGTTTCGAGCCGATATACAATGCACCACAACGCACATCCTACTGTTCTGTACTTGCCCCAAATGAATATAAAAATCGTCACGATAGAGTTGAGCAATATTTACATTGGACAATGTGCAAACACTATGGAAAAGCTGTAAACAAACACTGGTATGAACATCACCCAGCACCAGTTACAGAAATAGAAGATGTAACCATTCTATGGGATTACACCATCTACACAGACAGAAAAATTGAAGCAAACAGGCCAGACATTATTGTTAAAAACCAGAAGGAGAAAACTTGTCTATTAATTGATATGGCTTGTCCAGCGGATTGTAACATAGCAATCAAGGAATTTGAAAAACTGTCAAAATATAAAGACCTGGAAATTGAAATAGAAAAAATGTGGAAATTGAAAACGAGAGTTGTGCCAGTGATAGTAGGTGCACTTGGAATGATAAAAAATGGAACAAAACAACACATTGAAAGAATCCCTGGAAACCCCAGCTTAAGAGATATACAAAAAATTGTCTTATTAAGTACAGCCCATACACTAAGGAAAACTTTATCTATGTAATACTGGGGATGATAGGGAAGATAGAAAAACATGAAATGGAGCCATAACAACACTCTACGACCTGCCTTAGGTCTCCCCGCAGACTTGGTTGGTAGTGCGACCATAGCAGAAATCGAAAATATGATGAAAAATGACACCATAATTCTAATAAAAGGTCAGTGTAGCAACGGGTGTAATAGATAGGAGACAAAAATGCCTTAGAATGTTTGTGGCTGAAGATGATTATTAAAATACTCTCGGATCTGTATTCCGGGTTTTTTTTTACCATTTTGTTGCCTCTGGGGGGAGAAAAGGGAATGAAAAGAAGGTGTGAGAAAGAGAAAGACAAAAAAAGGAAGTTGGAGGGGGGAATAAATGGGGAGGACGTTACAAGAAGCGAATATGTAGAGAGAAAGAAAAGAAAAGGAAGTTAAAGAAGGAAAAGATTAATAAGAAACGAATAAGAGAGAAATGATTATCTTGGAAGAAAGAAAGAAGAAAAGAAAGAAGAAAAGGAAGAAGAGGAAGAAGAAGAGGAAGAAGAAGAGAAATATGAAGCGAAGAGGATGAAGGGCGGATGGATGAACGAATGATGGCAAGCAAGAAAATTTCGAAAGGATACGGATCATAGGTGAAAAAAAAAAAAATGAAAAAATAGTCGGAACGTCAAACGAAGAATTTAGAACAAAGAAAAAATAGAAACGAAAAACGAAATGAAAAATGAATGACAACGAGGAGAAATGATTGGAAGAAAAAGTGATAGGCAGGCGACCTGAAAATAAAATGAGCAAAAATTGGTTGAAACAAAATGAAAGAAACAAATGAAGCAAAAAAAAAAAAAAAAAAAAAAAAAAAGATCTGTTAAAAAAATGGTGTTTGCAAAGGAAGAGAAAGGTGGTGGGGGTGGAAGGAAATAAGATAAGCAAGTAAGTAAGTAAGGAAATTGGTCTCTAATACAAAGCTGGGATGTTCAATGTGATGAATCATTTCTCTAAGGTGGTGGACAATAGGGGGCGTATCGCTATTGGACTATCACAAGGTCTCGCACATCCTGTAAACAGTAGATATATGAATTATTCAATAAAAAGGCGGCCTCCGTTGAATTGGGGAGGGTGTTGCTGGCGCCTGACCGTCTGTACACACACGCAAACATCTATACACACGAGCAGGATGCGCGCACACACACACACACACAAACACACGCACACACACACACACACACACATATATATCCATCGGGAATTTATTGTGATATATATATATATATATATATATATATATATGTGTGTGTGTGTGTGTGTGTGTGTGTGTGTGTGTGTGTGTGTGTAGTCACTCGTATGCGTGTGCGTATACAAAATAGTTCTTTATATAAGTACAGACATAGCAGATAGTATTACAGGGACTGATGGATAAATTATAGTCTACGTGACGTAAAAACGAAAATAACATTGACATCTCATTTTAACAATTATATTTAACAAAATTACACAAAAAATATCTTGAAATATTAAAAGAGTAAATTTAGTCAATCAAATTGTGATTGGCTTCAATCACAACCTCCAGAAGACTTCGGAATCTTCCGCAACTCTTCTGGAAGTTCTCCTTGTTTAAATTGGTAAATACTGCCATAATCCTTGTCTTTAGTCCATCTTCGGTGTTACGAGGGTTTTTGTTGGTTTCTCGCTCAACTGCACCCACAGTTGTTGCCAGACATCAGGATTTCCAGCAGCCACCCAATTGACCCACAGCGGAACTACTTCCTCAAGGCACTGGATGTAGGCCTCTGTGTCGAGTCTGAGGCCCTGCGGAAAGACGAATGAAGGTATAACACCGCCACCAGTAGTGATCACTCCAAACGCCAAGGCGTTGACTGAATATATCATCTAGTTCTTTCAGATTGACACAAAAATCCTCTGAAATGTTCCTATTCGGGATTCCGGTGCAAATGCCAAGAAGTACAGCACGTAAGAAATGAATTGTGTCATTGTGTACTTTTTCTCGCAGACGGTTCCCAACTGACCCTGCTATACTGTGAAATACACAAAATTAAAACAAACAAGGCGCATGCCTGGAAATAAAAAATATAAAATGACGGCAATTTACCCATTGCACCCTTTATATATATATATATATATATATCTATATATATATATATATGTTCGATTCTACGCAAATAACCATCTCTGCTCTGAAATGTATCGTAATGTCAACAAATATAAACATACAATGTTACGGAAAATCCCAAAGATTAACGAAATTGGTTTTAACAACCGACATATTGAAATTATTTGTTTGAACATTATTTTTAATCGATACTCGTATTTGAGTAGATATTCTGTTTTTTTTTTAATCAAACCGAATATTTATATATTTATTTCTACCGGTTTGATTATTTAAGATAAATTTTTGTGCGTCATTCGGCATTTGAAAATGTGCGTCATTTGATAATTGTCGCAGGTTCGAATCCTGCCGAATGACACCCCCCCCCACATATATATATATATATATATATATATATTCATCGGTTATTATATGTATAGATACATACGCGTTCAATATATGCATATGTGTGTGTATATATATATATATATATGTGCGTATGTGTGTCTGTAAGCACGTGGTGTGTGAGTATATACTGGCATCAGTCAAGTGCCATACGTGATACACGCTTTAGGCGATCATGTCTCGAAATAGAGATTATCCTGCAGTAGTTTGCTATTGCTTTCTACGGTAGACTGGTTGCCAGCCAAGGCTATACAACCCAATTTGTCCTATTATTTAACGTATAACTGGAGAGAAGAGGCAGACTAATACCTTTCCCAAGAGTATTTGTGCATAAGTGAATGCGAGGAATTCAACTGGAATTCAAACTCGGCTCCCCGATTTGTCGTTCCGAGTCGATATCCACTGCACCACCCACGCACATCCATGAGCTGCCATAGCTATATTTATAAAAACAAACACATGCAAACAGTCTATGTGAGTACACAAACGTTGGGTATATACAACTGGCTCTCTCTCTATATATATATATATAAACACCCAGGTGCATACCATCACTATTATGCGATTTAATGTTTGCACAATAAAATTGATGTTCAGATAAAAAATTGGTTAAATGCGTAGTAATACTATTTCTATGAGCGGTATATTGTTTGAATTTCAGCTTATAACATCTATTATACTTAATAAGAATATTGACAATAAATATATTTTTTTATGTATATTTATTTATTATCAATCTATCTATCTAAACTTATTTATAAATAAAACCTTGTCTGTGTGTGTGTCTGTGTGTGTGTGTATCCGTTACCTATAGACTCCGAAACGGCTGAACCGATTTTCTTGAAAATTTACACAGTTGTACTATAAGCGTCTGCGAGTGTTCTTAGCTAGGTCTTGTGTCGAGGTACACCTGATAAATATCGAAAATCGATAATCGAAAATATCGGGTTATAGAAGGAGTGGTCCGATTTTAATCAAAGTTGATACACTCATAGACAAAGATATAAGAAACGATATTCAGAAATTTCAATGTTCCAGTTTTTACAATTGTGCAGAAAATCGATAATATATATATATATATATATATATATATATATATATATATATATATATATATACATAAGGCAAGATGTTTGTGTGTGTATCTGTTTATCTGCCTTTCATTTTAGTTTTTGCTTCGGGTTTGGCTCTAAGTAGGTATAATTGTAGTTCTTAGTCTCAGCCATGGTACCATTTACTCAGAGGACTTATTTAGCCTTCAAAATTCAGTTTACAACGAAAAAAACTCATTTTTTTATCGATACCAGGAAATCAAAATTTGACTTACATCCATTCATTTTTCTTTCAGTCTACGGTTTCGCTATAACTGGAAACAACTATTGCTTTTTAGTCTTTCGTGCCAATGTCCAAAGAGTCTGAGCTCCAGGACCATGGATTAGTTTTAAAGTTTTCATTACACCCGAGCAACGCTGGGCTATACTGCTAGTAAATAAATAGACATACACGCATAAAATAACGGTAGGAAAATTTCTGTGTATTGAATACTGTTGCCACATCTGGTCGGGTGACCCTGCTATTCGCTTCGGGGTTCTTGACAAAATCCAACGTAGAATCTGTAATGTCATCGATACCGACTTAGCAGCTCTCTCATCGGCGTGATGTGGCTTCCCTGTGCCTCTTCTATAAATATTTTCACGGCTTCTGCTCTAATGAACTTAGATCACTGGTGCCCCCTAGGCATGAATTTACACGAGCTACTAGATAAGCAACTGGGTCCCACCCTTTTACAGTGAAACCGATAAAATGTAACCGCAATTTCTACTCTAAAATCTTCTTTTCACGCATTTTTAACCCGTGGAACTCCCTTCCATTCACTTGCTTCCCTGACAGCTACAATATCCAGGAATTTAAATGTAAGGTCAATAGACATCTCCTATCACACTAACTCGCATCCATTCTCTCAAGCTCTTTTTTCATCTACTCCACCCCCATCCTCGGCGTCCTCATCCGTTTATTACCCTCCTCCTGACATTTCTTATAACTAACCCCACTTTCTCATCACTTTCTCCTATGTAACCCCCTGTGCAACAGTGGCAGTAGAATGTCTTGCTTGGGGTGAGATGATTAAAAAAAAAATATAAATAAATCCAAATGATAACGACCACTATTTTGGATGGCGATCATTGGATGATGAAAATATATTTCGTTGGAGTTCATTGGGTGAAGAAAATATATTTCGGGTTTGAGTTTTAATTTAAGTTTTGTTTAAAAGCATATCAACCTTTGGTTATTTAATGCCAAAAAGGTGGGCTTTTAAGATATTTTTTTTAATGTTCGTTTATAGTGAGAAGGTTAATTTAGTCAGATTTTAATGAAATTTTCATTTTATTTTATTTTAGAAAACTAAACGTGTTTTCGAGTTTTGTATTCAAAAATGTATTGCTCGGAATAATTTTTTCCCTTTTTTCCCTAAAAATGTATTACGGCAATAATTTTTTCCTTCAAAAATGTATTACGGCAATAATTTTTTCCCTCAAAAATGTATTGCTGGGAATAATTTTTTCCTTCAAAAATGTATTACGGCAATAATTTTTTCCCTCAAAAATGTATTACGGCAATAATTTTTTCCTTCAAAAATGTATTACGGCAATAATTTTTCCCCTCAAAAATGTATTACGGCAATAATTTTTTCCTTCAAAAATGTATTACGGCAATAATTTTTTCCCTCAAAAATGTATTACGGCAATAATTTTTTCCCTCAAAAATGTGTTAAGCTAATAATTTTTTTATGATCATATCGCTCCAAGCAAGGTATTTTATTGCCACTGTTTTGCAGGGGGTTACATAGGAGGAAAGTTATGAGAAAGAGTGACAGGTCATAGGGGGTGTCAGGAAGTGGGTAAGAGAAGGACGAGAATACCGATGAGAGTGAAGTGGACGGAGAAAGGAGCATGAGAGCGAGGATGCAGGTTAGTGAGATAGGAGATGACTATTGACTTTACATTTAAATTCTTGGAGATTGTAGTTGTCGGTGAAGCAAGTGAATGGAAGGGAATTCCACAGGTGGGAAGTGCGAGAAAAGAATCTGATGGAGTAGAATTTGCGTTTACATTTTTTCTTTAAAAAAATCTATTTTTTGTATATATTTCTATAAAAGTCTATTTTTATACTTTCATAGTGTTTTGATCCCAGTTTGGCGGGGTTAACTATTTGCCCATAGCTGGGACCCTAACAGGTGCTACCACCCTGAGTCAGGGTGGACATGGGAACAACAGCAATTAAGAGGTGATTCCATGCTTCTAACAACCTCCCAATCAGAGGCCTTGCTGCCAGATGCAGTTTACTGTCATACCCAGGACTCATATATTTTGGAGTTTATGGTATTGGATGTCATTGGATGATAATAATATATTTTATATGATTCTTGATATTATGAAAATAAATTTTGTTGGAGGTTATTATATAATGAAAATATATTTTATTAGAGGTTGTTATATAATGAAAATATATTTTGTTGGAGGTTATATAATGAGCATATATTTTGTTGGAGGTTATTATCTAATGAAAATATATTTTGTTGGAGATCATTAGATGAGGAAAATATATTTTGTTGGAGTTTATTATATAATGAAAATATAAATTGTTGGAGGTTATTATATAATGAAAACATTTTCTTTAAGGCTATATAATGAAAATATATTTTGTTGAAGCTCATATGATAAAAATATATTTTGTTGGAGGTTATTATATAATGAAAATATATTGTGTTGGAGGTTAAGATATGATAAAAATATATTTTGTTGGAAGACTTTATATAATGAAAATATAATTTGTTTGTGGACATGATATGTTGAAAATATATTTTGTTGGAAGACTTTATATAATGAAAATATTATTTGTTTGTGGACATGATATGTTGAAAATATATTTTGTTGGAAGGCTTTATATAATGAAAATATAATTTGTTTGTGGACATGATATGTTGAAAATATATTTTGTTGGAAGACTTTATATAATGAAAATATAATTTGTTTGTGAACAGGATATGTTGAAAATATATTTTGTTGGCGTTCATGGTGAAATAAAATAATTCACAAGATATATAACATTTTAAAGATTTCCATATTTAATTGGAGTAGATAGACTAAACTATCGCCCGGTTCACACTCCACCCACATCTATTGAACAGGTGAAGAGGCTCATCCCTTGTTTCTTGTTTAGGATGCGGTCTCCGGTTTTCTCTTTTCCAATCTTTTTACTCTTACGTTGCCCCCTGCGCATCAGTGGCGTTATCGCCTTGCTCGGGGTGATATGATTAAATATATATATATATATATATATATATATATATATATATATATATATATATAAAATATGGTCTGTGATGATAATGCTAAACTTTTGATCAGAATGGATGTGAGGACACAGAAGTTATAAAGATTGTGTTTCGTCAGTTTTCGAAGCGAACCGTAAATTCTTGTCTTGAAAATTATAATCTTGATTTCTAACTGTATTGTTGTGACACTCTGCACCGGACGGCTGGCCCTCAAGCCAGATCCTGGTCGAAACGGCACCAGATGTGATGCCTCAGGCCGGGTTGACCGTCTCTCCAATGTGACGCTCGTTCTCGCTGACGGTCGTGACGATCCCAGTTGTGACACTGCCACCCGGTCGTACGGTTGGTTTGGACGCAGTCACTTGTCGGGACGATCCCGTCCGATGATGTCGCCACAAAATCTGGGTTACAGGACGTCTTTTGCAACAACGGGCCACTGTCCCACGTTATGATTAGATCCCAGAGGTCTCGTCTTGCAATCTTAATAGTCGTCCCTTTTAGCCAGTCCGGACACTGGTGTACACTTGTGGTTTAAAAACAAAAGAAACAAAAAACGGCACAAAAAAAAAAAAAAAAATGAACAAGTCGAACACGCCTGGAGAGCTACGCAGAATGTCTTTATATAAAGAAAAAACAATATCTTTCTTTTCCCAAGAATACAGTTGTCGAAAATGATATTTACAACGGAGAGAGAAAGTTTGCCAAAAGCATCATAGCTTCTAATCTAAAATGTGTAAGTCTCGTTAGCGTTGAAATAAACAGAACTTTTCAAATTTTCGCCAAAATCTCTTCTCGTATTTCGTTAAAGTCTTTTCATTAATTCTCTATAATCAGGATTGTCAATTTTCCTATGTAACTTCTAAAACAGCAAAGTTCTTTCGGGTTCTTAACGGAGTTTAACGGAATGTGCCGAATCGGGGGCGGCCGCTGACAGAAAATGTGTCGGTGTGGCTCTCTGCCCGAATTCTGAACAAACTGCTTCCCAACTGAACTTTTCGTGTCGAGCATCTATTTTTATAACCAATGATGAAGCAGATAACTGACATCAATAGTTACTTTCAAGACACCATTCTGTGGAAATCTATTGGTAAAACGGTCTCTGACAATGGCTTCTATTGCATACGCCCCAACGAAAGAATACTTCTGTCGTGGACCCGGTTAAGAGTCCAGCAAGAAATAATACAACAACAACCGAATTCGGAAATAACTATATATATATATATATATATATATATATATATATATATATATATATATATATATTGTAACTACGAGTTGTTGAACTCGTAGGTTTATTTACCTTTTGTTCATGCATTTACTTTTATAAAGAGTGCTCGATACAAGTGTAGAGCGTTATACTGTAATGGTTGTTACAATGTTTTTAAATTCATAGTATCACTACACAAAAAAATTCTCATGTTTCGAAGCCAACCCATTATGTTTTGGCTTCATCCTCAGGTGATTTTTTTATAAAAACCTTTTTCTTTTTTAGAAAAACCTTTTTCTAAAAAAAAACTTTTTTCTAAAAAAAAACTTTTTCTAAAAAAATCACCTCAGGATGAAGCCAAAACATAATGGGCTGGCTTCGAAACATGAGAAATTTTTTGTGCAGTGATACTATGAATTTAAAAACATTGTAACAACCATTACAGTATATATATATATATATATATATATATATATATATATATATATATTAAATACAGAAAAATACAAATACGTGGAACTCTGTTAGTAGAACGATAAATACGGGGGGTTAGGTAGTCATACGAGAAATGGGACTCGCAATCGTAGTTAAGGTAGCAGTCTTGGCTATCTCACTCTGTTTCTGCCCATTGCTACTCTTCTGCTAATCTGCTATCTCTCTCTTCTGCTTCCACCTCTTGTGAGCGGAAGTACATATAGTAGATGGAAGAGTTCAATGGGTGATGCCACCATGACAACTTCTATAAGGGTTTTATATCTTGTGCCGCTCTATGATAGAATGCGTCGACTGACGGATTTTATTTATTATGAAAGAATTCCGCGACATGGAGATTATATTTGCATATATCCCTATGAAAGAAAGCTTCATGAAAGGGATTACCTTGTTGAGTCTCTATGAGCAATTCAGTTAGTTAAGTGCCATACGTGAAACACATTTGGGCGATCATGTCTCGAAAGAGACATGACTGACTGGGCAGAAGTTTATCCCGCAGTAGGTTGCCATTGCTTTCTGCGGTAGACTGGTTGCCGACCAAGGCTATAGAACCCAATCTGTCCTGTTATTTAATCCATAACTGGAAGGAAGTGATGGATTAATACATTTCCCAAGGGTATTTGCGCGTAAATGAATACAATGGATTCAATTGGAATTCGAACTCGGCTTCCCGATTTCTCGTTCCGAGCCGGTATCCAATGCACCACAACGCACAGGTTTAAAAAAAAAACAAAAAAAGAAAATAATCGAAATCTTTATTCACATTTGTCTTTATAAGTAGTTTGATAATTTAATTAATAATTAATTTTTTGAAACTTCTGCTGTTCGCGTCATCTCCCTAAGAACTGATTAGTTAGTTTGGTTAATGACCTATCAACATCCTCATGGGTCATTTAATGTGGAAGTTTAATTATTTCAGGGGCTTTGAAATAATAAAAATGTGATATTTTACTCTGCTTTCACAATCGAATACATGGTAGATGAAACTCTGCTTTTGTGCTTATACAAGTTTATGTGGACATAATTACTAAAGGCGGTGATATGTGCGTTTTATGTTGAAGTTGCATTTTTAATAGAGTTTGATTTTAGAAATTGTCGTGTATTCTATGGATTAATGTCATGAACATTATTTCGTCTTGTTTGTTTGGTTAGTGGATTTTGTTTATAAGCATAGCAACATGTATGGATTATTTAATGCCGATTATTTAAAAAGCTTGAACAAAATTTTATGGTTTCAACTAAATATATTTTGAACTCAATTGTATGTTTTCAATTACAGATAAAATGTTAATGTTAAAATTGTGCTATAAAAATGTATTGTAAATCAGTTTACTATAAATATACTAGCAGTATAGCCCGGCGTTGCTCGGGTGTAATGAAAGCTTTAAAACTAATCCATGGTCGTGGAGCTCAGACTCTTTGGACGTTGGCACGAAAGTCTAAAAAGCAATAGTTGTTTCCAGTTATAGCGAAACCGTAGACTGAAAGAAAAATGAATGGATCTAAGTCAAATTTTGATTTCCTGGTATCGATATCAAATAAGTATTTTTTGTTGTAAATTGAATTTTGAAGACTAAATAAGTCCTCTGAGTAAATTGTATCATGGCTGAGTCTAAGAACTACAATTATAACTACTTAGAGCCAAACCCGAAACAAAGACTAAAATAAAAGGCAGATAAACAGACATACACAAAACATCTTGCCTTATATATATATATATATATATATTCAGAATTTTCAAGGTTGCAGATTTTACAATAATGCAGAAAATCGATATATATATATATATATATATATCGATTTTCTGCATTATTGTAAAATCTGCAACCTTGAAAATTCTGAATATAGTTTCTCATGTCTTTGTCTATGAGTGTATCAAATTTGATTAAAATCGGACCACTCCTTCTATAACCCGACTTTTTCGATTATCGATTTTCGATATTTATCGGGGGTACCTCGACACCAAACCTAGCTAAGAACACTCGCAGACGCTTATAGTACAACTGTGTAGATTTTTAAGAAAATCGGTTCAGTCGTTTCGGAGTCTATAGATAACGAACACACACACTGTAAAAGGGTAGGACCTAGTTGCTAGTCTAGTAGCTCGACTGAAGAGGGGGCACCAGGGGTCACCAGGGGTCTAAGCTCGTTAGAGCAGAAACCGTGAAAGTTTTTATAGAAAAGAC
>JBBBDQ010002093.1:752500-957500 GCA_037127315.1 Ascarosepion bandense
AGTGAGGTTACTTTTCCAATTTGTTCTTCGTATTCGTTTTTCACGCTGTTAATGTATTCTTTCTGCAGGTTGAGATCATTCACGAGCATTTTGTACTGCCGTCTTGGTGCTGCACTAGGCTTCTTCATTCTCCGGAGTTGCACCCCTATTTTGCAGATAACTGGGACGTGGTCGCTTCCACAGTCAGCGGCTCGAAAGGTTTTGCATTGAACAACTGCATTTCTGATTCTCCTGTTTATGGTTATGTAGTCTATTTGGTTTTTAGTGTCGCCTCCTGGGTTTCTCTCGATAGACATCGTGGGTGTTCTTCAAACCAGGTGTTAGTTATTACCTGGTCATTTGCTGTGCACCATTAGACCCATTTTTCTCCTCATTCGTTGCGGATTCCTAATCCAAAGTTGCCAGTTATCATAAATTCCCTCTCTTTACCTACCTCGGCATTTAAGTCACCCATTATGATTCTAATTTCTTGGCTTTTGCACTGAACCTTGGCATTGTCCGGTAAAGAGTAAAATGATTCTGTTTCTTCCTCAGTGCATAAACTATTATAATAGATATGTTGAAGTCTCTTCCTCTGTTTAACCGAGAGGACTCTCTCAGAAAGCTGGCAGTATCCCAAAACACATTTCTTCATTTCTTTGCCCAGTATTAAGCCGACTCCTTCTTCGTTATTTTTGCCTTCTGTGTATATTATCCTGTGATTGTCGCTGCTGAAGTATCCTTTGTTTGGCCATCTGGTTTCGCATATTCCCAGAATATTGATGTTCAGTCTATTCATCTCTTGCTTGACATTCTCAAGTTGACCACAGCGTCGAGCATCCTGACGTTCCATATCCCCAAAGTAATTCTTTCTTTATTGTGCACAGTCGCAGGGTAACGGTCCAGAGACACCGGTTGCTTCTGTCATTCATTCCTGGGCGAGGGACAAATTTTGTGGAAAACTGTCCTCTTTACGCGTTGGTGCTAACAGTCGCCGGACAACGGTCAGGTGACACCCGTTGCCCATGTCGATCCTTACCGGGCTAGGAGTTGCTTCCTATGGAATTAACCCCCTTCACGTCGTTGGGTTTCATATATTTATTTTGAAATGCCATGATTGTGCGCGGGATAGATAGTGGAGTGGTATCCTGTTGCCTTCTCCACGGTGATTTATTGAGACACCATCTCTAGCTATCTGTCCGTTGACTCTTTAAGAGTTCTTCCGCCCTCTGTAGGTTAAATTTTTTCTCTACCGGGTTACTAACGTCCCGCACAAAAAAAAAAAAAAAAATGATTGAGAACGGGGTGGGTGGGAGATAGAAAATATGAAAATTAATTATGTACCTAGTATAAGTTAAATCGATTAGTCATGTAAAAGAAGATATAATCTAAACTTATTTATAAATGGAACTTGGTCTCTGTGTGTATGTGTGTGTGTATGTCTCCGTTTATCTATAGACTCCGAAACGGCTGAACCGATTTTCTTAAAAATTTACACAGTTGTACTATAAACGTATGCGAGTGTTCTTAGCTAGGTTTTGTGTCGAGGTACCCCCGATAAATATCGACAATCGATAGTCGAAAAAATCGGGTTATAGAAGGAGTGGTCAGATTTTAATCAAATTTCATACACTCATAGACAAAGACATAAGAAACGATATTCAGAAATTTCAAGGTTGCAGTTCTTACAATAGTGCAGAAAATCGATAATATATATATATATATATATATATATATATATATATATATATAAAAGGCAAGATGTTTGTGTGTGTGTTTATCTGCCTGTATGTCTGTATTTTTTCAGCCCTTTTATTTTAGTTTTTGCTTCGGGTTTGGCTCTAAGTAGGTATAATTGTAGTTCTTAGTCTCAGCCATGATACCATTTACTCAGAGGATTTATTTAGCCTTTACAATTTAATTTACGACGAAAAAAACTTATTTGATATCGATACCAGGAAATCAAAATTTGTTTTAAATCCATTCATTTTTCTTTCAGTCTACGGTTTCGCTTTAACTGGAAACAACTATTGCTTTTTAGTATTTCGTGCCAACGTCCAAAGAGTCTGAGCTCCAGGACCATGGATTAGTTTTAAAGTTTTCATTACACTCGAGCAACGCCGGGCTATACTGCTAGTACGTAATAACGATAAATTAGAATTTAATGTTTGTTATAAACCTACCTACAAAAACAATCTTATTAATTTCTATTCCCTCCACAACAAAAAGATTAAATCTGGTTTAATTATAGGTTTCTACCTTAGATCCCTCAACATATACAGTCCTAATTATTAGGTTGCCCCAAAAATTCGTAAACACTTGGGAAATGGGTCTATCTGGTCCAGCACAATCAAGACAAGCGATGGATTCAGAAAGGGCAAAAGACATCGTCAGTTCCAAAACAAGATCGATTCGGCAAAAATCTCATGTACGTTTGGTGGAACTTTGAAGCAATCGTGCGTTTTGAGTTGGTTCCGAATGGTCGTGCCATCAGTGCCGAACTTTAATGTCAGCAACTTGAGCGGATTTATGAAAAGTTGAAGCAAAAGTACTCGGCTCTGATCAACCGAAAGCGCGCTTTGATGCAGCAGGACAATGCCAAGCCACACACCACCAGGAAGACCAAAGACAAGTTTGAAGAGCTAGACGGCGTTGAGGTTCTGCCACATCCAGCCTACAGTACCGACTGTGCTCCATCAGATTACGGCCTTTTCCGCTCAATGCAACACTTTCTGAAGGGCCGCCGATTCGACTCGTTTGATGGAGTCTATAATATGTATTAAATACTAAAGATCTGTGTATTAAAATCATTACAATATCGTAATTAAGTGATATATAAGTATATTTTAAAGTATTAAAACATATATACATTAAAGTTTCATATTATAATATTATAATTGTAATTTTATTGAAGTAGCATTTTATTTCATTACAATATTACAAGTAAGCAATATGAATAACATTTGGAAACATTAAATGATTCATAATGAACTAAGCATTGGTTGCATACACAATTGTTTTCAAATGTACTCGTGTTTACTTTTGCCTCAGTTGAAGCCATGGATCATATTGATTCTGAAAAAAAGAAAATATTTTTTTTACTAATTGAAAAATTGTTGAAAATTTTGTAATAAAGAATTATTCAATAACAATACTTAAAACTCGGTACATTAAACTTTTACAGATTATTTCTATCGCAGTTACAAATAAAGTTATAAATTTTTTAAAGTGCACACAAGCTTTATGGACACGCTATATATATATATATATATATATATATATATATATTTTAATTCAGATACTTCAATCCAAGGGAAAAAAGCAGGAAGGTAAATTCCAAAAAACCGATCCTAATTAATATTAAAAATTTATTTTAATATTAAAAAATGATACAGGAAGAGAGCTCCATGTAATAAAATATTACAGAGCAAATATATATTAAAAAAGGATTAATTCAAAGATGTTGAATGGCCATTTCGATATGAAGATCCCCACGGGGGACGACACATCACCTCAGTTTTCTTTTTCTTTTTCTTTCCCTTTATTTTTATTTTTATTTTATTTTATTTTATTATTTATTTTTTAATTTCTTTGCAATCTATTTAAAAAGGAAAAGTAGACTAATTTTTCTCCAGTTTCTGAAAGGTTTTTTCTGTTGCTGAGGTGATGTGTCGTCCCCCGTGGGGATCTTCATATCGAAATGGCCATTTAACATCTTTGAATTAATCCTTTTTTAATATATATATATATATATATATATATATATATATATATATATATATATATATATATATATCAGCATGCGGTGTAGATATAGAAGAACCCAAAGGAGTATCCTGTATATAGAGTGGGAAGATAACCCTCTAAGAGAACTCTAAATATGTATGTATATAAATACATATAAAGCAAATATAAGAAAAATTAAGGCAGACACGTTATTTCATGGTAAATCGGAAGTATAGGCCTATTTCAGGAGAACAAACATCAGCTTCCATCTTTTGCATAGTACTATATATATATATATATATATATATATATATATATATATATATATATATATCAAGAACAATTTTAAGGAAAGATGTATAACAAAATGGAGAAGAATTTCGTTTCGTCTGATGAAGTCCAAAATGACGAAAATCGTCACACGAAACCTTTTTTCACTTTGTTATCCAACTTTCCCATGCCCACTTATATATATATATATATATATATATATATAAATGAATCAAGAACGAAGAACATTAATAACGATTAAACATTAATTTAAGACAGTAGTCAGTATAGAAATAGAGCTATGAACATTAATTATATATTATATAAATATGATGTCAGTTCGGTCGGGTTTCAATCCTGGCTAAAAGCAATGGAATGTCTAATCGTACTGATAAGCTGTGATACAGCGAAACAGGTCTGTCTGCGGATGACTATATATTAGTCATTCACATACAAGCCTGTTTCGCTGTATCACAGCCCATCAGTGTGAATAGACACATCCACTTGCTTCTGGTCGGGATCGAAACTCGATTGAGTTTATGTCTGTCGCTACTCCCTAAGGCATAGACCCATGGAATCAGAGAAGGGAAATTTTAACGTGTTGTATATAAGCAGTGTATACACACGCCAGTCACCGAAAACCGAAAGAACTCAATTCATTCCTGAAGAGTCACGATATATATATATATATATATATATATATATATATATATATATATATATAAGTAAACTCACCTCATTTTATGTCTACTAAATATGGTGATCATTTTTTTCTATTATGCAAATAACGTTTCGAAGATGTGGCTTGTGCTGATGCATATTTGCGCTCTCACACCCTGATTGAGCACTCTGGAAGAATGACAGACTTTAAAAAACAGTAACTACTCTGGCATCTACGCATCGTTCATTCGGCAATGAATTAGAACATTCTCAGCTATTGGGCGTGTATAATGATAATATACACGCTAAAAAGTCTGCCTCCTTCTACCGAGAGCCCGTAGCTCAGAGGTAGAATCGCCGACTGACGCCAATTCAGCCGGGTTTCAATCCTGGGTAAAAAGCACTCGGCTGTCTAATCGTACTGATGAGCTGTGATACAGTGAAACAGATCTGTCTGCGGATGAATATATATATATATATATATATATATATATATATATATATATGTATGTATTACATTACCGCCTATAATTATTAGGTAACCCAAATTTTTAAAAAATGATGTATTTCATCCTATTTTTAGTATTTATTGCCAAGTGGATCATTCTAAATGAAAAAAGAATGGTACTTTTATTGTTAATTTGCAAAATTTGCTAGGAACTTGCAGGGTTAGAAGGAGATAACTCATGATTTCCAATCAAGGATTTACGCAAGTAATGAAAATGATATACCACAGTGATTGTAATAAAGGGTTCGGTTCGAAGTTCCTTGCACCTGAAGAAGGCCGGAGCGTACAACGGCCGAAAAGTCGTACAAATGACAACAAAGATGAGGACAATAGTCCGAATAATGTAAATACTGTAAATACTACCTCATCTCAGAAATATAGACAAATAGAATGATCTATTATTAAACGTCATACAAATGGCAACAAAGATGAGGACAATAGTCCGAATAATGTAAATACTGTATGCCCTGATTTGTTTATTAAACAGTATATTAATTTTTTTTTTGTTTACACCTCCCGGCCTGGATATTCTATAAATCTTGTTCAAAATAACTATTCAGACTTTGTTTGATCTGGAGATGTTACGTGGCTGGGAGACCAAGGCTCGTCAGATCAAATAACGGCTTTCCCGAGGAATCCTGCCGGAGGGCGTCTATTTCTCTAACAAAATTTCTTTTCAATTCCATCTTCAGACATGGATTTTATCCAAATCTGCTTATTTCATTCTTGTTCTTAAGATCTCTGCAACTATCTAACCGGGAATTTTGTTGTTACTTTGTAGAATAAAAGACCGCGTGGCTACTTCCCTATAATATACCATCTTCCCCTCAGAGTTAAAAGTCAATCGTTATCTATCCTCCTCATCCCCATGATCTTTACCACTTACCATATCGGCAATTTATTGATATGTCGCGGAAAGGGATATATATCAACACAAAGTTGTTAAGTGGTTAATGCAAATGAAACCCGGTAGGTCAATCTAGTACGTAGACGTAATCGTCGTAGGCAATATCCTGAGACTTAGGCGTAATCAATGGTGGTAGACCAATAGACCTCTGGTGGAAGATCTCTCGATCTCCCTCACTCACTCTGGACGTCTTTGCCTTCGTCTGTATTTATGACTGACACCAGCCCATTGCATTCCAGTAAGGGGGAACCAAGGTGTGTACATATTCATTACCTATTCATTGCATCACTTATATAAGATTTCATTAATTATAATCATTTTTAACAATAACACTCTACTTTGAGTGGCTCTTGAACTTTCTATTAAGTAAATTATAATATAAGAAAGTGAAACCTCAAGCAATGACAGAATATTTGGCCCAAGTCAGGATGAATTTCGTAATATCATAACGAAGAAGGGTTTTCAAAAGATCACCCCCACAAAAAAAAAAAAAAAAAAAAAAAAAAAAATAGATTGAATAAATTCATTAAAAAGATTAAAAAAAACTTTCGGATTATAAAACCAGATAATAAAGAATGAATGTAAAGTATGTGGCGAAAATACATTATAAAAATAATTTAAAAAAGAAAAAAATGAAGGGAACATTTTTAAAAAATCTACCAAATGAAGAGAAAAAAATGAATGCATGGTCATCAGCAAAAAGAGCAGCCCAAGTGCCAAATACAGGTGGGGGGTGTTAAAATCAAGCAGGTACGAAAATTTAAATATCTGGGAAGTGTTCTAACCGAAGATTGAAAGTGCGACACAGAGATCCAAAGGCGAATTGGTATGGCGAAAGACGCGTTCCAGAAGTTGAGTAACATATTAAGAGACAGGAAACTTTCACTAGAAACAAAGAAGAGAGTACTGGATTGCTATGTGATGTCAGTTCTTCAATATGGCAATATCATCGAAGATGAAGGAAAAACTTGAAGCAACTGAAATGTGGTTCTACAGACGGATGCTGCGGATATCATGGATCAAGCATGTGAGCAATGATGAGGTTTTGAAAAGGATATAAACGAAAAGGAAATTTATATTGAGCATCAGGAAGAGACAACTAAAGTTCCTGGGACATGCAATGAGGAAGGGGGCTTTGAGAACCTGATACGAACAGGCCAGATAGAAGGAAAAAGACAGAGGAAAGCAGTGGATAACATATTTAAAAGGCCTGAGCAGGTGGATGACAGAACGGGGGCTGAGAGACGTTACAGGAGAAATCGTGCTAAGAGCCACCAGGGATAAGGAGACGTGGAAGGCCATGATCGCTTACGTCCTGAAGGGACAAGGTACATAGAAGAAGAAGAATATTAAAATGAGACGGAAGAAACGAAACGAAATTCTGGGGGAAAACCCCCAAATCCCCAAGAATAAAATAGACCCCAGAGACAACAATATAGATAATGCCCTTGCACTCAAACTCAAACAGCACTTACTAAATCCAGTCTCTCGTATTTTTCCTCCACCTTTCTTCCGACCTCTTGAAGTATTTCATTTTCTTTTTTTCTTGTCGATCTGACTAGGGTCTAAGGCAGCTAATCAAGGCGAATGAGCAAACCTGGTTACGATTTTTCTTTTAATTTTCTTCCTTTCATGAACTGAACAAAAAGCGAAGAGAAAGAAAAAAATGAAACCAAAATGGCCGAAACTTTTTGGTATCGATCGCATTTAAGTCGTGCGGAAACTCCTAAGAGCAGAATTGTGGTGCGACCTATGCTGAGATCGATGTATTTTGCTTATATATATATATATATATATATATATATATATATATATATATACTAGCAGTATAGCTCGGCGTTGCTCGGGTGTATTGAAAGCTTTAAAACTAATCCATGGTCCTGGAGCTCAGACTCTTTGGACGTTGGCACGAAAGACTAAAAAGCAATAGTTGTTTCCAGTTATAGCGAAACCGTAGATTGAAAGAAAAATGAATGCATGTAAGTCAAAATTTGATTTCCTGGTATCGATATCAAATAAGTTTTTCGTCGTAAACTGAATTTTGAAGGCTAAATAATTCCTCTGAGTAAATGGTATCATGGGTGAGACTAAGAACTACAATTATACCTCCTTAGAGCCAAACCCGAAGCAAAAACTAAAATAAAAGGGCTGAAAATAAATACAGATATACAGGCAGATAAACACACACACACAAATATCTTGCCTTTTATATATACATATTATCGATTTTCTGCACTATTGTAAGAACTGCAACCTTGAAATTTCTGAATATCGTTTCTTATGTCTTTGTCTATGAGTGTATCAAATTTGATTAAAATCGGACCACTCCTTCTATAAGCCGATTTTTTTGATTATCGATTTTCGATATTTATCGGGGGTTCCTCGACACAAATCCTAGCTAAGAACATTCGCAGACGCTTATAGTACAGCTGGGTAAAGTTTCAAGAAAATCGGTTCAACCATTTCGGAGTCTATAGGTAACGGACACACACACACACACAGAGACACACACAGACATACACACAGAGAGACAAAGTTCCCTTTATAAAATATATATATATATATATATATATATATATATATATAGTGTATCGAGGCAGCAAATAATTCATATGTTATTTAAATAATAACACATGTTATTTCGCGCTATCACGGGGTGTGACATCATAGAACCGCTTTGCAAATTTGCGAACTGCGTTTGTTAGTTTTGGTAACTATTGCTGTTGCTTAGCGGAGTTTTATGTCAACACAAGACAAAATTGTTACCGTCCTTATAACCTCTCTGAAGATGGCCCATGTGAGCCGAAAGCTTATAACCAAATTAATAAACAATTATCCAAATGTTGGAAAATTTTTGTGTTTATTTTCAACTGAAATTAAAACCAAAATACGATGTTTAGAACGGCTCATGATTAAACATAATAGACATTCATTGTCTCCTATATTTAACAGTATGTTTAGAATATATATATATAATAGGGCCTCAGAATCCGTGGGTAGCGATTTCGCTTATACGCAGCGAATCAATAATCAGCTTAACATTTGCATTTAAAACTTTTCTTAAATTAAAACTTCAGAAATGTTTAACCTTCGTGACCTCAAAAAATCGGTGTGCTGAAAGAACTGCTTACATCGTTTTTTTTTTTTTGGTGGGGGGCAGCACCTCGGCAAAGTTTATGGTTTTAAAAAGCAATGATAAGCATTTTTATAAAACTCTAACATGGAAAAATAACTTTATACGTTTTCATTATTCTTCATAAATACTACAGATCGATCATTTCTGGGAATTCACTCCAAGTGCCAATTATATATATTATACATAGTTATATTTATTTATTGCCTATATACACAAACACATCGATAGGCATCATATATATATATATATATATATATATATATATATATATATATATCAGTATGCGGTGTAGGAGTATCCTGTACATACAGAGTGGTAGGATAACTCTCTAAGAGAGCTCTAAATATATATGTATATAAATACATATACAGCAAATATAAGAAACAATTAAGGCAGACACGTTATTTCATGTTAAATCGGAAGTTTAGGCCTATTTCAGGCGGACCATCATCAGCTTCCGTCTTTATTGTACAGAAGATTTTACACAAATCTATATATATATATATATATATATATATATATATATATATATATATATATTTACTAGCAGGATAGCCCGGCGTTGCTCGGGTGTAATGAAAGATTTAAAACTAATCCATGGTCCTGGAGCTCAGGCGCAGCCTAAAGAATATTTGTGTGAAGTTTGATGGGAATTGTATAAAAATTGTGGATTTGTCTAAAGGACATACAGAAAGATAAACAGACACACACAAACATTTTGCCTTTTATATATATATATATATATTATCGATTTTCTGCACTATTGTAAGAACTGCAACCTTGAAACTTCTGAATATCGTTTCTTATGTCTTTGTCTATTAGTGTATCAAATTTGATTAAAATGGGACCGATCCTTCTATAACCCGATTTTTTCGATTATCGATTTTCGATATTTATTAGGGGTACACAAAACCTAGCTAAGAACACTCGCAGACGCTTATAGTACAACTGTGTAAATTTTCATGAAAATCGGTTCAGCCGTTTCGGAGTCTATAGGTAACGGATACACACACACACACACACACACACACACACACACACACACACACACACAGACAATTTTCATTTATAATTAAGTTTAGATTAGATATATTACGTATATAAGCAATCACATTAATACACCTTATATATATTTATTATTTATTCACACACACACACATCAATTTTCATTCTTCTTCTTCTTCTTCTTCTTATTCGTGCCATGTCTCTTCAGGTTATCATGGCCCTCCACATCTTCCTATCCCACTTGCTCAAGCCCATCAAGTATGTTACGTGCTTCTTTCCCTGTCTCTCTTTCGCTCTGATCTGTGAGCATCAGATTCTCCAATCCCTCCTTCCTCATTATATCTCCCAGGAACTTTAGCTGCCTTTTTCTGATAAGTATTAGTTTCCTTTTTCGTTTCCCTCCTCTCCAAAACCCCTTCGCTGCTCACATGTTCGGTCCATGGTATCCTCAGCGTCCTTCTGTGGAACCACATTTTGGTTGCTTCAAGTCTCTCCTTCATCTTTGATGATATTATCCAGCATTCACTGCCATATTGAAGAACAGACGACACATAGGAATCCAGTGATCGCTTCTTTGTTTATAGCGAAATTTTCCTGTCTCTCAATCCTTCCTTGGCCATGCAGATTCGCCTTCGGATCTCAGTGTCGCACTTTCCGTCTTCTGATAGAACACTTCTCAGGTATTCAAATTTTTGTACTTGTTTCATTTTAGTATCCCCCGATTGCTAGGTCCTGGGTATGACGGTAAACTGTATCCGGCAGCAAGGCCTTTGATTGGGAGGTTGTGAGAAGCATGGAACCACTTCTTAATTGCTGTTGTTCCCAGGGCCACCCTGACCCAGAGTGGTAGCATCTGTTAGGGTCTTAGCTATGGGCAAATAGTTAACCCCCCGCTAACTCGGGTGTCAAAACACTATGAAAGTATAAAAATACACTTTTATAGAAATATATACATAAAAGTAGACTACTATAAAAAAAAAATATACGTTTTTGAAGGAAAGAAATGATTACCTTAACACATTTTGAAGGAAAAAAATAACCAATACATTTTTGAATACAAAAATTGAAAAATTCAGTTTTCTAAAATAAAAATAAAATAGAATTTTTCATCAAAATCTGACTAAATCAACCTTCTCACAATAACAGAATATTAAATAATCCCTTAAAATCCTAACTTTTTGGCATTAAATGACCCACAGAGGTGTTGATATGCCGTTAAACAAGAGTCATAGCTGGCATGTGGGCCCCTCTTTTTACTGATGACCATGCATTCAGTTTTCTTGTAATGTATTTGTAGTACTTTCTTTCCGTTTTCTTCGGTTACCTTATGTAGGAGGTCTTGTAATTTCTTTTCCGTGTCTGCTATCAGCACTGTATCATCTGCGTGTCTTATATTGTTCAGTTTATAGCCGTCGATGATGAATCCTGGCACGATTTGTCTCGCTGTGCAAGTTGAATAGATCTGGCGAAAAGACACATCCTTGTCTTACATCCCTTTCTCTTTTTGTATATCTGTGCGTCGTGGTGCAGTGGATATCGGCTCTTAACGACAAATCGGGGAGCCGAGTTCGAATTCCAGTTGAATTCTTTGCATTCACTTACGCACAAATACCCTTTGGAAAGGTATTAATCCGTCTCTTCCCTCCAGTTATGGGTTAAATAATAGGACAGATGGCAACCTACTGCGGGATAATCTTCTGCCCTGTTAGTCATGTCTCTTTCGAGACATGATCGACCAAGCGTGTATCACGTATGGCACTTAACTGACTGACAGAATATAATAGTTGAAAACATAATTAAAACTCCTACTGGGCATAAAGTGGGAGATTGGTTTTCTATTGTTATGAAGTAATAAACTGAACCTCCACAAATTATACTTAATACAATAATGTAATATGATCTATTTCTTCTCTTTCCATTTATGGGTTAAATAATTGGACAGACTGGGTTCTATAGCCTTGGCTGGCAAACAGTCTACCGCAGAAAGTAATGGAAACCTACTGCGGAGTAATCTTCTGCTCAGTCAGTCATGTCTCGAAAGAGACATGATCGCCCAAGCGTGTATCACGTATGGCACTTAACTGACTGACTGATATCTGCTAAGCTGGTTTCCTGTCCATATGCAGGCGGTTTGCTGCCAGTAGAGGTTCTCGATTACTCAAATAACTTTCCCTAGTTGGTGAGTATTTCTATCACGTACACATCCTTCTTCCTTTGTGTTGTTCTTTCTGATAGAATTCTAAGCATAAATATTGCGTTCTTTGTTCCAGTGTCCTTGATGAAACCACACTGTTCTTGTCTGACCTGATTCTGCTACGCAGAATTCATCAGGATTCGGGTGATGAGTTTTGTCATGCGTTTACACCTGGCTTCTTATGCAGTGCTATAAAAAATCTGCTTAGGTCTTCCGGTATCTTTTATGGATTTCTTTTATTATTTCGTTAATTTTCTCTACGCCGAAATCGTGTAAGGCTGTCAGTATCACTGTTACAATGCCGTTTGGTTTAACTGCATTTTTTCTTTTCAGTTTAGCCATTGCAGCTTCCACTTCGGATTTTAATATTGTCGGTCCATCAGTATCACTGTGTATTGTCGGTTGCACTCTCTTGGCGTGGAAGAGATCTTTTTATACATTCTTCCCACCGCTGAAGTATTCCGCTTTCTTTAATATCATCGTTCTATCCTTGGATGTTATACATCCTGCTGAACAGCATTATTTTTGTCCTGTTATTTCCCTTATTTGTTTCTTTTCTTTTATTACTTGTGTTCAATTTATATTTCTCCATAATTATTGTTGAGTCATTGCTCTTTAGCCTGTCTGCATTTGCTCCTTATTTCCTTGTGTAGTTTTCTGTATTCCGTTCCATGTCTTGGCATGGTTTTCTGTTTCCTTTGAATCGTGTCGAGAATCTCTTCAGTCATCCACTCGTTTTTTGTTTTTCGTTTTTTTTTTTTTTTCAGCGTCTGATTTCGTTTTGGATAATGTTGTTTTCTGATATCACGAGCGCTTCTTTTAGTGTATCAAATTTCGAGTTTTTTATTTGCTACTCGGGCGGACCTGAAGGAGACTACCACCACCTTTTGGCGGACCTAAAGGAGACTACCACTTTTGGCGGACCTGAAGAAGACTACGAACACCTTTTGGCGGACCTGAAGGAGACTACCACCACCTTTTGGCGGACCTAAAGGAGACTACCACCACCTTTTGGCGGACCTGAAGGAGACTACCACTTTTGGCGGACCTAAAGGTGACTACCAACACCTTTTGGCGGACCTGAAGGAGAAAACAACCACCTTTAAATTTGTTGTTTTTCATTTTTTTTTTTTTTACTTTTTTCAGTGCAATCTTATCGATTACACCCTAAACTTTCCGACTGAGAAAAAAAAAAAAATAGAAAAAATTGGAAAAATTTCAATATTTAAATAATTTTAAAGGAGAATCACTTTTTCATACAACGTTATAGTAAATCGATCCTCCATTTTGGAACCACTCGCGTTTGGGTCGCTTTGTTTTTTTGTGGGGGGAACGAGTTGTTGCTCTTGTTTTTGTCTTTTTCAAGTTTTCTTCAGTTCTTATGATTTCCTATAACGTTGTATGAAAAACTGATCCACCACCTAAAATAGTTGAAAGATTAAAATTTTTCCAGATTTTTTTTTTTTTAGTTTAGGGTGTAATTGACAAGATTGCATTGAAAAAAGTAAAAACAAAAAAAAAAAATGAAAAACGACAAATTTAAAGGTGGTGGTAGTCTCCTTCAGGTCCGCCGCTCCTCGTATTTGTTTTTCACACTGTCAGTGTATTTTTCTTGCTGGTTGAAGTCATTCACAAATCTGTTGTATTGCAGTCTGGAAAGTTTTGCATTGAACAACCACATTCCCGAATCTCCGGTTTAGGGTTTTGTAATCGATTTTTTCGTATCACCTCCTGGGCTTCTCCATGTCCATAGTCATTTTGGGTGTTCTTGAAACCAGGTGTTGGTTATTACCTAGTCATTTGCTGTGCACCATTAAATCCATTTTTCCCATCGGTTATAGCGATTTCATAGTCCAAAATTACCAACTGTCACTCCTTCCATCCTTTATCTACGTTGGCATTCAAATCTTCCATAATGATTCTAATTTCTTGGATTTTAAGTCTTGGCCTTGTCCAGTATGGAGTAGTAAGATTCTATTTCCTTCTGAGTGCTTTGCCTTGTCGGTGCATACATTAATGCAATTGCTATATTGAAGGTCTTCCTTTCAGTTTGACCAGAAGGACTCTTTTCGATAATTGGCAGTGCCTAAGAACATTCTTCATTTCTTCATTTCTTCGTCCAGTATTAAGCCGACTCCCTTTTCGGTCCTTACGTATTATCGGGAGGACCTTTGATTTTTACTTTTTCTTTTTTTTCCCCGCTTATAACACCAAGGAACTGGAAAAATCAGGCTTTCATCACCTCAACGTCAACCACAAGTACAACTTTGTGGATTCGAACACCGGGGCTCATACGCAGACAGTGGAACGCCTATGGGGATCGACAAAGTGGCGAAACAAGAAGCACTGTGGCACTGCACGTCACCATTTGGAGTCGTATTTGGCCGAATTCATGTGGCGGAAGCATGTTGCCTGTACTGATGTCTTTGAGTCACTTTTGGAAGCAATTGCGACGTTCTGGCCTCCGGAATTACAAATGTAATGTTATTTTATTGTTTTAACCGTTTCAATAAATAATTTACTTTAATTTTTGAGTCGTTTTTTTAAAGGTCCTCCCGATAATACGTAAGCACCCCCTTTTCGTTATTTTTACCCCCCTATGTATATTTACCCCCGTGGTTGTCACCGATAAAATCTCCATTGTTTCGCCACCTAGTTTCGCATAATCCCAGGATATAGATATTCAATCTGCTCAAATCCTGTTTGACATTCTCTAGTCCAGCGTTCTGACGTTCAATGTTCCTCGGGTAATTTTTTGCTTGTTGCAAACAATCGCAGTATAATTCGCAATATATATTCGGACTATTGTCCTCATCTTCGTTGCCATTGGTACGACGTTTCGGCCGTGGTACGCTCTGGCCTTCTTCAGGTGCTAGGAATTTCGAATCGAACTCTTTATTACAATCACTGGGGTATATCATCCTCATTCCTTGCGTAAAATTTCGATTGAAAGTCATGAGTTATCTCCCTCTAATCCTGCGAGTTACTTGTTCACCACTGCTGTAGCCTGTTATTGAACTCACAACTCTTGTGGGTCAAGTCACAGAAAGTAACCAACGTTTATATCCACTGGGCCATGCGTCCTTAAGGACACATGGGCCAGTGTAATAAAAGCCGGAGCGTACAACGGCCGAAACATCGTACAAATGGTAACAAAGATGAGAACAATAACCTGAATAATGTAAAAACTACCTCATCTCAGAAATATAGACAAAGGGTTAGGTTCGAAATTTCTAGCACCTGAAGAAGGCCGAAGCGTACAACGTCCAAACGTCGTACAAATGGCAACAAAGATGAGGACAATAGCCCGAATAATATAAATACTGTAAGTACTACCTCATTTCAGAAATATAGACAAATACTAATTCGCATTATATATATATATTTTTTGCCTGTACACACACACACACACATACACACAAATGCACACACATCAATGGCCATTATATATATATATATATATATATATATATATATATATATAGCCCGGTTCACACTCCACCCACACCTATTAAACAGGTGAAGAGGCTCATCCCTTGTTTCCTGTTTAGGATGCGGTTTCCGGTTTTCTCTTTTCTAATCTCTTCACTCTCACGTAGCCCCCTGCACATCAGTGGCGTTAACACCTTGCTCGGGGTGATATGATTAATATATATATATATATATATACTGTTATGAATCCGTAATTCCTCATCTGGTGTCTCTAGGTTTTCATTTACTAAGAGTTGCTTTCTTTTTCCCGCTCTGGTAACCACACATTCAGGGTATATGTTTGGGTTTTCTTCCACCTCTGATTGATGGTTTACTACTATTTGGTCACTAACAACGGGGTCAGCTATTAGTCTTCTCTCCGCTAAATCATTTCTTAGCAGCAGAGACACTCCTCCTTTAATCGGCATTTTTGGTCGTACGCCCACGATAACTGGGACACTTATTATTTCCGATTTTATGTGAATTTTGTGCAGGGGACCTTTTATATATATATATATATATATCGGCAACCAGTCTACCGCAGAAAGCAATGCCAACCTACTGCGGGATAATCTTCTGCCCATCAGTCATGTCTCAAAAAGAGACATGATCGCCCAAGCGTGTATCACGTATGGCACTTAACTGACTACTCCTTGTAACAACACAACCTCATCGTTGAAGGTAGATTGTGATCATGGTAGGACGTCTTCTAATATTAAGGTTTGAGATGCACCGGTATCCCGCAAGATTTTCATAGGCTTAACCTCTTCAGGATATACACCGAACCCTGGGATAGAAATGGCTCATATTTTTCCATCTATGAGGTTTTTGTTTTCTCATTTATCCCGAACTTTGGGGGAAAAGACGGGTTAACATTATCGTTTTTTGTTTTATGCATAATAAAAGCATGTGTTTGAAAAAGGTTATTTTCTTCCCTGTTTTCTTTTTAAGATCCGGCACTCGGATATCATATGATTATTCTTCTTGCAATAAGCGCAGAAAATGTTATTTTCTGCCGGGACAGAGCCTTTGGGTGTGTCTCTTACTTTTTTACTAACGGGTTCTTTGTTATTTTATTTTTTTCCCTACTCTTGTGAGTTAACCCTCTAGGGCCATTCGTATCATATTTGATACAGTATAAAAACAAGCAGTGAAAGAAATATTTTCCTGAAAATTATTTTAAGAGAAATATTTTATAAATTTCAAATGAAAGCAGTACTGACTGCTCAGTCAATGAATACCAAATGTTTCCTTATAGGGAAATACCAAATGTTTCCTTATAGGGAAATACTGTATCAAATATGATACGAATGGCCCTAGAGGGTTAAGTAGTAATTAGTGGGGGATCTGTTTATTACTTCATAACAATATAGAACTGATCCCCCACTTTATGCCCAGTAGAAGCCTTAATCATATTATATTATTAAGTAGTAATTAGTGGGGGATCTGTTTATTACTTCATAACAATATAGAACTGATCCCCCACTTTATGACAAGTAGAAGCCTTAATCATATTATATTATTAACCCTCTAGGGCCATTCGTATCATATTTGATACAGTATGAAAAACAAGCCGTGAAAGAAATATTTTCCTGAAAATTTTTTTAAGAGAAATATTTTATAAATTTCAAATGAAAGCAGTAATATTTTGAGCTGCATAAAAAGAAAAAACATTAGAATTCTGACTTCCATTTTCTTGTAATCTTAGTCTTTCTCGCTCTATTCTCTCCTGCATTTTTAATTTTACCTTTTCCAACTCTAATTGTATCTCTAATTTCTTTAGTTCGATTGTAAGTTGTATCATTTTGGTTGTCTTTTTCATTTATAGTAGATGTTTGTAGAAGGTTGTTATCCATTAATTTATCTGCTACGATTTTTTTTTATTACAGCTTTTCTCATTGACGGGTTTGTATCTAATTCGAACAAATCTGCGATTTTCACTAGTTCTGCTTTGTGTAGAGTCTCAAATTTTTCACCCAGGTCGGCTAAACTGAGAAAATTTTCTGCTTTTTGTTGTTTTGGTTTTTATATTTTACGAAAGATATTCAGATACAGTTACTTTCTTTCGCGAATTACGTGTATTGAGCTTTTTTTTTTCAATGATACTATACGAGTCTTTAAATTTTTTTTTGGTTCAGTTTATTTTTGTTTTATTTTATCGAGATGTGCGAGTTTCTAATTTTGTTATGCTATATTTGAACCCATAGCAAAATCTACTGCTAAGAAGGTTGGGTCACTATGTCGATCCAGGATGTTTTTTCCACCTGAATCCATCCTGCATATATACAAGTCAACCATCCGTCCGTGCATGGAGTACTGCTACAATTTATGGTCAGGTGCCCCTGCCGTTCTCCTCAGTGTTCTTGACAGGCTCCAAAGGAGAGTCTGTAATGTGATAGGTACTGATCTGGCGGCTCGACTGCAGCCACTTCCCCATCGTCGAAATGTGGCCTCCCTTTGTCTGTTCTATAAATACTTTCATGGCTTCTGCTCAGACGAACTTAAGTCACTGATGCCTCCTCAACAGGTCTTTACTCGTGCAACCAGACTGGCAACTTGGTCCCACCCATTCACAGTTAGGTTAGCCAAATGCAGACGACAATTCTACTCCTGCAGCTTCTTCTCTCGCACTTCCCGCCTGTGGAACTCGCTCCCGTATTCTTGCTTTTCTGACGGCTACAACCTCCAGAAATTTAAATGCAAAGTCAATACTCATCTACTAACCACTGGACTCTAGCTCTCTCCCCACCCCTGTATAACCCTCCCTTTCTCTCCACCTATGTATCTGTCATCGCACCTGCATTCTCAGCTTTCTATTGTTCCTTTCTAACTAGTTTGTACTCCTCACTCTTTTCTAATTAATCTTTTTACATTTATGTAGCCCCCTGCACATCAGTGGCGTTTCCTTGCTCGGGGTGAAATGATTAAAAAAAAAAAAAAAAGATATTAGCGTTGGACGAAACTTGCAACTTTGTTTTATCTTTGGACGAGTTGTGATGTTTTAGCTTAGGACGAGCCCCCAACTCTTACGAACCCGTTTGGGTCAGCAACACATAAAAATATAATTTTATTTGGAATAATGCTGAAGGGAGTGAATTAAACTATAACGCAAGATACTTTATACAGAAAGTAAATTTATTATAACACACAAAAATATTCAACAAACACACAGGAATAAGGTGACAGAACTATAATATACCGGACACTAGAACGGGTTCAACTTCGTATTAGTTTCACACAATATTCACAGGAAAATAAGAGGTGAGGTTAACGAGGAAGATATTTGGAGGAAGTTTAGGCGGAATGGAAAAAGGTCATTCAACTCGGTTAAAGATTATATATATATATATATATATATATACACACACAGCTAGGGTTTGATCAGAGTGATTAACAAAACAATCTTTACCTTTTCACGTGGTGTATTCACTGGATATTGAGGAAGGTCTTCGTATGGAGAATTTCAGCTGGTAGCTTGATGGAAAGTTCTTTCGACGTCTTGAACGAATAACCGGAGAGAGGTCTACGCCTGTCCGGTAGCTAAACAACTCTGGGGTTTACTACTCTTTCCTCCATTTTATATAGGAACAGGAGCCTATATTCATTGGCCATCTCTTTCTCTGGTCTTTTCCTTCTTTTCGCTGTAACCATAGTTACCAGGCTATTTAATCTCTTTTTGGGAAGGGTAGAATCTAACACAGTGACCTAATTCATACTACTCTCATTTCTGGAGTGGTAGAACCCTGACCGAATGACCAGTTACTACTACTACTAGGTGACTATTTTAGTCATGACCCAAGGCTTTTGGGTCGAAAAAATGCTTCTAACTCCCTCGTTACAATATATATATATATATATATATATATATATATATATATATATATATATATATATATTACTTAGATGATCTGATCTGATCGATAGTACTGTTTTGGTTAGTAGTAACTTTTTTGGAATCGGTTTAATCCTTCTCAGCTGATTTGCTATCTGATTAGGAAAATTACGTCGTAATATCATGTCATAAGGGATTGAAAAAAAGCGGGAAAATAGAAGAGAGAGCGGGAAAGAGAATGTGAGGAAAATGAAGGTAGGTAAGAAAGCTATATAAAAATAATGAAAGAAAACTACGAGGGTCATTGAATAAATAAGGTGAATTTTTCGATATAAGGACTTCTACGAGGGTCATTCAATAAATAAGGTGAATTTTTCGGTATAAGGACATCTACGAGGGTCAGTCAATAAATGAGATGAATTTTTCGGTATAAAGACTTTAATCATGAGCCGTTCTAAACATCGCATTTTGGCTTTAATTTCAGGTGAAAATAAAGACAAAAATTCTCAAACATTTGGATAATTTTTTATTAAGTTGGCTCTAAGCTTTCGGCTGATATGAGCCATCTTCAGAGCGGTTACAAGGACGTTAATATAAAATATCATCAAAGACGATTTTCACTTGTGTTGACATAAAACTTTGCTAAACAACGATAACTTAAAAAGATTATTCAAATGTTGGAGAATTTTTGTCTATTGTTTATTTTCACCTGAAATTAAAGCCATAATACGATGTTTAGAACGGCTCATCATTAAACATAACAGATATTCATTGTCTCTTATATTTAACAGTATATGTTTAGAAAATTATCTGCTGCCTTGATACAATATATATATATATATATATATATATATATATATATATATATATATATATTCAGTCAAATGGCATACGTTATACACGCTTGGGTGATCATATCGCTTTCGAAACGTGATTCACTAGGCAGATTTTCCAGCAACACAATCTGTCATGCTTCTCTCCCAATAGCTTGGGAGAGAAGGGATGGTTTAATATCTTTCCTAAGGGTATTTGTGTGTAAGTGAATGAAATGAATTCTAGTGGAATTCGGAATCTTGTCTGTCTGTCTGTCCGTCTCTTTCTCTCTCTCTTTCTCTCTCTCTCTCTCTCTCTCTATATATATATATATATATATATAGAGAGAGAGAGAGAGAGAGAGAGTGAGAGAGAAGAAAATTTTAAAAACAGTTTCCACTTCTGCTATATGCGTAACTCTTCAGAAATGAATTGAGTTCCCTCGGTGACTGGCGTCTGTATACACTGCTTATATGCAAGACGTTAAAATTTCCCTTCTCTGATTCCATGCGCTGATGGCTTAGGGTGTAGCGACTCCGACTGACACCAAATCGGTTGAGTTTCGATCCCGGCCAGAAGCAAGTGGATGTGTCTAGCCACACTGATGAGCTGTGAAACAGGCTTGTATGTGGATGACTAATATATATATATATATATATATATATACTACCAGCCATAATTATTAAGCCACCCCAGTTTTTTTAAAAAGAAATGATGTATTTCATACTATTTTTAATATTTATTGCCAAGAGGATAATACTGAATGAAAAGAGAATGATTCTTTTGTTATTATTACTTTGCAAAACTTTACAAGACAGGGACGCAAAGATGAACTCGTCCGAATCACCCTAAATTTTCTTCATTCTTTCATTGATGAAACTGCAATATAGGTAATTATTAAATATTTATAAATTTATTTGATACACGTTATTGTGCAGTATTAACAAAAGAGCCATTCTGTTTTCATTTACAATTATTCACTTGGCCTTAAATACTAAAAAATAGTATGAAATACATCATTTTTGTAAAAATTGGAGTAGATAGACTAAACTATCGCCCGGTTCACACTCCACCCACATCTATTAAACAGGTGAAGAGGCTCATCCCTTGTTCTCAGTTTAGGATGTGGTTTCCGGCTTTCTCTTTTCGAATCTTTTCACTCTTATGTCCTGCGCATCAGTGGCGTGACCGCCTTGCTCGGGGTGATATGATTAAAAAAACAAAAAAAAACAAACTGGGCTGACCTAATAATTATGGCCAGTGGTGTATATATATAGTGTATTGAGGCAGTAGATTATTATTCAAACAAATATTGTGACATATAACAGACAATGAATGTCTATTCTGTTTGATCATGACCCCTTCTAAACATTGTATGGTAGCTTTAATTTAGGGTGAAAATAACGACAAAAATTGTCCAACATTTTAGATATTTTTTATTAAGATGCTCCTAGATCTAAGCTTTCATTTCACATGAGCCATCGTCAGAGCTGTTATACGAACATTTAAACAACCACACAATTAAATTATTTTACAAAAAACCAATGCAGTTTATAAATTTACATGCTCACTCAAAGATTGTCTCTCCGATACTAATAATAAACCCACTATATATATTGGTTTTACTACAACCACCTTCTCCCGTGGACTTACTTGTCACCTTTCTGATCTTCGTTCTACTAAACAGCATTTCTTAGAAAACATAGCCATATACGTAGTATTAGATATATATTAGTCGATAACAGAACAATTCTTACACAGTAAAAAGAACCTTCAGATAATGGAGGCCATCTACATTTAAACAAAGAAATCCATGCTACAAAAATGACATTTCAAACTAGTCGCAAAACAATACATAACATATGGAAATATGCTTCTGTTGTTAATATTTCTCTCGCGTGGTACGACGTCATAGAACTGCATCATAAATTTGCGATCTGTGTCTGCTATTCCGTGACTGTTATCGTAGCATAGCAATTTTCTATGTCAGCATAACAAAATATCAACTATAATGAATATCTTTGTTTAAATGTCTGTATAACCATTCTGAAGATGCCTCGTATGAGCCGAAAGCCTAGATCAAGGTCCAGCTTAATAAAAATAATATCCAAATGTTGGACAATCTTTGTCTTTATTTTCACCGAAATTAAAGCTACCATACGATGTTTAGAAGGGCTCAGGTCCTGGGTATGACGGTAAAATGCATCCGGCAGCAAGGCCTCTGATCATGAAGTTTTAAGGAGCATGAACCCACCTCTTAATTACTCTTATTCCCAGGTCCACCCTGACCTGGAGTAGTAGCACCTGTTAGGGTCTCAGCTATGGGCAAATAGTTAACCCCCAAACTGGGGTCAAAACACTGTGAAAGTATAAAAATGCAATTTTATAGATATATATACGTGAAAATAGACTTTATAGAAAAATATACATTTTTGAAAGAAAAATATTACCAACAATACATTTTTTAAGAAAAATTATTGCTATAACACATTTTTGAAAGTAAAAAAAATTATTGCCATAATGCATTTTTGAAGGAAAAAAAAGTATAACTAGCAATATATTTTTGAATTCAAAACTAGAAGACATCTTCAGTTTTCTAAAATAAAAAAAATAAATTTTTCATCAAAATCTGACTAAATCAACAATTTTACTATAACCGAACATTTAAGAAAAGCCTTAAAACCCCCCTTTTTTGGCATTAAATAACCCACAGAGGTTGATATGCCGTTAAACAAAACTCAAATTCGAACGGCTCATTATCAAACATAGATATTCATTGTCAGTTTTATATATATATATATATATATATATATATATATATATATATATATATATATATATATATATATCCGAGGGAATACAGAACAAAGAAAGAATTTTTGCAACGACCAAAACATTAATTTAAAACAGTGCTCGATATATAATATATAGAGCTGTGAATATTTATTATAAATTATATTTTAGAATATGTACATAATTTTTTTAAATATATATCCACTATAAATCGTACATTTGTTTCGACATTGAAACTTCAATGTCTCATCAGGCGGTATATACACGCCAATTCGGTCGGGTTTCAATCCTGGGTAAAAAACAATCGGGTGTCTGACCGTACTGATGAGCTGTGATACAGCGAAACAGATCTGTCTGCGGATGACTATATATATATATATGTGTGTATGTGTGTGTGTGTGTGTGTGTGTGTGAAAAAGTGTGAGAAGTCGAGAACGTTTTGTTTAAAGTGTAGATTTGTTCTTATTATTAATATTATTTATCTTTTGTATAATACATTAAATGTTCATAATTTTATTTGTGTCACTTAACATGTTTCGAGTCCAAAGTTGACTCTCTTCATACGAATCAAATTTCTGACCTTACAAAATAAGATCAACTTTGGACTCGAAACCTGTATAGCGGCATAAATATAATTATAGACACTTAATGCATTATGCAAAAGATAAATAATATTAATAACAATATATCTACGCTTTAAAAAAATATTCACTTCTCAGATTTTTTAACCTTTATCAATTTCTCTCGTTGAAACAACCCTTATTTCTGTTTTGAATATATATATATATATAATATTTATTCAGAAATTATAACATGCACATGTTATAATATATAACTACAAAAGTAGTTATTTTGCTTTGACACTTCTTGTGTTTTATCAGGTGATTTTCGAGTCCAAAGTTGAATCTCTTTATGCGAATCAAATTTCTGACCTTAGAAAATAAAATCAACTTTGGACTCAAAACCTGTATAGCGGCATAAATATAATTATAGACACTTAATGTATTATGCAAAAGATAAATAATATTAATAACAATATATCTACACGACAGTTTAAACAAAACGTTCACGACTTCTCAGATTTTTTTCACCTTTATCAATTTCTCTCGTTGAAACAACCCCTATTTCTGTTTTGAATATCTAATCTAAACTTATTTATAAAAGGAACTTTGTGTGTGTGTGTGTGTGTGTGTGTGTGTGTGTGTGTGTGTGTGTGTGCGTGTGTATCCGTGACCTACAGACTCCGAAACGGCTGAACCGATTTTCTTAACAATTTACACAGTTGTACTATAAGCGTCTGCGAGTGTTCTTAGCTAGGTTTTGTGTCGAAAATCGATAATCGAAAAAATCGGGTTATAGAAGGAGTGGTCCGATTTTAATCAAATGTGATACACTCATAGTCAAAGACATAAGAAACGATATTCAGAAGTTTCAAAATTGCAGTTCTTACAATAGTGCAGAAAATTGATAATATATATATATATATATATATATATATATATATATATATATGAAAGGCAAGATGTTTGTGTGTGTGTCTGTTTATCTGTTTGTATGTCCTTGATACAAATCCACAATCCGCAATTTTTATCCGATTCTCACTAAACTTAAAAAATATTAGGCTGAGTCTGAGCTCAGGACCATCGATTAGTTTGAAAGCTTTCATTACCCGAGCAACGCCAGGCTATACTGCTAGTATATATATATATATATATATATATATATATATATATATATATATATAATATTTATTCAAAAATTATAACATGTATATGTTATAATATCATTAGAAACGTAGCTATTTTGTTTCGACACTTCTTGTGTCTTGTCAAGTGATATGGTTTATTTCAAATTGAATGGTTTTAAAAGGTTGAAAACAAGCAAAACCCCTTTAATCAGGGAGACATTGTTGTGTGTACAATGTGGACCAATCAAAATAAAGCAACTTCTAATTTGGAGAATATGTCAGAGACATTGTTGTATGTACAATGTGGACCAATCAAAATAAAGCAACTTCTAATTTGGAGAATATGTCAGAGACATTGTTGTATGTACAATGTGGACCAATCAAAATAAAGCAACTTCTAATTTGGAGAATATGTCAGAGACATTGTTGTATGTACAATGAGGACCAATCAAAATAAAGCAACTTCTAATTTGGAGAATATGTCAGCAGACTTAAAAACAATTTTGAGGAGCATTAATATTAATATTTGATTAAATTGAGATCAGCATAATTAATTGACTAGTAGATCTACTTTATTATTGTTGCGAAATTTAAAAAAATTCATCTAAGTTTAACAATTTATTAGATTTAGAAAGTTATTCATATATTAAATGAGGACGAGGAAGGACGTACACATAAATAAACCTACAGACATACACACATGGAAAAATAGACGAGTATATACACATCCACTGGCAAACAGACACTTATACAGATTTATGCCGACTTTGAAGTCTCGCGAAGGCATTATTATGATGACTTCACTTTTCGGGGATTTTTTCTTCATTTTCTCAGCATTAATCCTGTTAACCCTCTGTCTCGATATCGAGCACTTTACGACAAAAAACCTGATTGCCAAAATATCTTTTTATCAGTAAACCACGGAAAAATACAGTAATCTTGGAATTTATACTTCATATTTTTTTGATATATTCAAAATCGGGTATGATACACTTATGGTTAGTAGTGATGTAACTTGAATTGATGGTTAGGGTTCAAGGGTTAATTGAAGAACTTATAATTTCGTTGCAAGAAAAAAAAGCGGGTGAAAGAAAGAAAGAAAGAAAGAAAAGCGGGTGAAATAAATAAATAAAGAAAGAAGGAAGGAAAAGTGGGAGAAAGAAAGAAAGAAAGAAAGAAAGAAAGAAAGAAAGAAAGAAAAGAGGGTGAAAGAAAGAAAAGTGGGTGAAAGAAAGAAAGAAAGAATGAAAGAAAAGCGGGTAAAAAAGAAAGAAAGAAAAAGAAAGATAGAATGAAAACTGGGTGAAAAAAAGAAAGAAAGAACGAATAGAAATTAAAAAAATACGCATGAAAAAAGAAAGAAAAAAGAAAAGCGGAATAGGAAAAAGAAAATTCCAGAATAAAGAAAATAAATCATAAAATAAAACAAACGAACGAAATTTTGAGAAATACAAGTCAACTATAGAATGAAAGAAATTAAGATATTATGAAAGAAAGGGCAAAGAAAAGAATTCAAATAAAAAAGAAAGAATAAAAATGAAAGAAAGAAAATTAAAGAATACAAATGTGTGAAACTTCGCTCATTTCCTGGAATTTATCATAGATTCTCCCATCAAATGCAACCAGATGGTGAGCCTGGATATGGTGAGCCTGGATATGGTGAGCCTGTTTACCAAGGTACCTATGGTGGAGGCATTATCGGTAGTTAGGTACAGACTGGCATTGGACTCATCCCTGGGAGAATGTCCCAGTATACCATTAGATAACCTGACTTTTGGAATGGAATCAAACATATATCGGCAAGATGAAGACTTAGCATTGGACTCGCGATTATCACCATCACTGGCTAACATGTACATGGAATACTTCGAAGAGATGGCATTAGAATCCACAACTATATGGCTGAAATACCTTGATGACATATTCATACACTGGCCACACCAGGAAGGGGTTCAGACGCTGCTGGTTAATGTGAACTCGGTAAGATCATCGATACAGTTCACAATGGAAAAGGAAAGCGACAACCAACTAGCATTCCTTGATGTTCTAATATCTCTAACATAGTGGGGGTGGTTCAAGACATCCATATACCGCAAGCCAAGACTCACCGAACAATACCTCAGCTTCAACTCCAACCGCCAACACAATATAAAGTTTATGGGGCAACACACCTATCCCTCGGATAATGGACTCTCCCTCCTATATTAATAAAAGTTAACAGGAAGTTAACTCGAGAAGTCCTCGAGAATCTCCTTCCTTTGGGGAGAAGGCAAGGCTCCCAAGGTACGTTGCGAGATCTGTTGCCTTCATCCATCTGAGGGCGGTCTGGGCATGCCTAGCGTTGAGATTCGTCAACACACGCCTCGCATTAGATTCCTGGATCGAATGTGTATGCTGGAGGATGAGAACGGCACCCTCGTTAAAGAGGACGTCCATAAAAACTTACCATCCTTGAGAAGTGTGTATTTGTCGGAGGAGGAGGCCGGCTGTACTCCTCGTGGTGAGTGCTCCTTCTATAAAGAATGTCGGTTGGCTCTCCAGTTTCTCTTGCGGGTTACGGATGGACTCTCCAACGCCCAAGCGTTGTCTCTTAGGGCATTATATCGGGTTTTAGTTAGGGGGCCGTTCAAGATGAACTGATTGGCGAACTCGGGCTTACGAAGCAGGAGGCTCGCTCCATATGGCCTTGAGCGCCTGGGTTGAAAAGTCTCACTAACGATGAGGCATCACTCACCTGGCTGATGATTCGAAATGCTCTCTGGGTAGGCAAGAGGCTTCATGCAGCGGGCCTAACTCCGAAATCAACCTGCGTGCGTTGTGGGCTGGCGACGGAAACCGTCGACCATGCCTTCTTCCACTGCAGTGTTGTTGCTCCGTTGTGTAAGTTTCTTGAAGATCTCATGGTTCGTATGCTGCGTGGAAAGTTCTTTGTCCTTGAGGCTAGTTCTGTTTGTAGCAATGTCGTACCTCCGTTATCTAGGGCTGAGCACTATGTGCTCTTTTGCTTACTAGGTGTTATGCGAGTCGTGATTTGGACGACGCGACAGAAGGAATTCTATGGTGATGAGAAGTTTACCTCTTCCCAACTGATCTTGTTCTTTAAGCATCAGCTTAAAGTCAAGATCAGGACGGAAAGGAAACGACTCTCTCCATCTGAATTTGGCAAAAGGTGGATGAGTCTTGCGCCATTCTGTCGAGTGAAAGGTGCTGACCTGGAGTGGTTGTTTGATGCTGGTTAGGCATCAGGATATTGGGTGTGCTGGGCAGAACATGTGCACCCCGTCCCTGTTAGGTTAGTGTAGGGAAAGTTTGATTTTTCTGTTTTTTGCTTCATTGTTAACTTAGCTAGGTTATGATTGCTCATTGGCCCCCTTTTCTTTTTTGTCCCCTATTTTTCTTTAGTTTAACCCCCCATTCCCTTCCCACTTTAGGTGTTCAACAATGTTAGTTCTCCGGTGGATGCGTGGCGACTTCCGTTATTTTTCAAGTGTGCTTTTCGTTTTTGTTATGATGTTTAAATGTGTGAGTGATTGTGTGAGTGATTGCTGATCGGATAAGTGATATTATTATATTTCTAAAACCACGCATTATATTTCGTCCGGAGAAGTGATTTTGCTGTCACAATATTATAGTAGTGGGGGGCTTTTATTACTAATATGATTTTGTTTAGTTTCTTGTACATATCTTACTTTCATTGTATAAAATCATTGGGGAATTTTAAATGTTGTTATCTTCTGCCCATGCCCTCCACTGAAAATTGTACATATGGGAGTTAAGTAGGACTACATAGAGAACCTGAGGTATTATGGTGGACGTGGTAAGAATGGTAAGTAAAAATGTGGTATTATGGTGAAAGGTTTATTGTAAGCGTGTCAGGGTCGACGAAAGTGAATAGCTAAGTTAAATTAGGACAGTTGAAGACCAGCCTTCCCTATCCCCGTTTTAGGCCTTGTGCCATATTTGTACTTCTGTACGATAAATAATGAAGTCCTCGAGAATCTCCTTCCTTTGGGGAGAAGGCAAGGCTCCCAAAGTACGTCGCGAGATCTGTTGCCTTCATCCATCTGAGGGCGGTCTGGGCATGCCTAGCGTTGAGATTCGTCAACACACGCCTCGCATTAGATTCCTGGATCGAATGTGTATGCTGGAGGATGAGAACGGCACCCTCGTTAAAGAGGACGTCCATAAAAACTTACCATCCTTGAGAAGTGTGCATTTGTCGGAGGAGGAGGCCGGCCGTACTCCTCGTGGTGAGTGCTCCTTCTATAAAGAATGTCGGTTGGCTCTCCAGTTTCTCTTGCGGGTTACGGATGGACTCTCCAACGCCCAAGCGTTGTCTCTTAGGGCATTATATCGGGTTTTAGTTAGGGGGGCCGTTCAAGATGAACTGATTGGCGAGCTCGGGCTTACGAAGCAGGAGGCTCGCTCCATATGGCCTTGAGCGCCTGGGTTGAAAAGTCTCACTAACGATGAGGCATCACTCACCTGGCTGATGATTCGAAATGCTCTCTGGGTAGGCAAGAGGCTTCATGCAGCGGGCCTAACTCCGAAATCAACCTGCGTGCGTTGTGGGCTGGCGACGGAAACCGTCGACCATGCCTTCTTCCACTGCAGTGTTGTTGCTCCGTTGTGTAAGTTTCTTGAAGATCTCATGGTTCGTATGCTGCGTGGAAAGTTCTTTGTCCTTGAGGCTAGTTCTGTTTGTAGCAATGTCGTACCTCCGTTATCTAGGGCTGAGCACTATGTGCTCTTTTGCTTACTAGGTGTTATGCGAGTCGTGATTTGGACGACGCGACAGAAGGAATTCTATGGTGATGAGAAGTTTACCTCTTCCCAACTGATCTTGTTCTTTAAGCATCAGCTTAAAGTCAAGATCAGGACGGAAAGGAAACGACTCTCTCCATCTGAATTTGGCAAAAGGTGGATGAGTCTTGCGCCATTCTGTCGAGTGAAAGGTGCTGACCTGGAGTGGTTGTTTGATGCTGGTTAGGCATCAGGATATTGGGTGTGCTGGGCAGAACATGTGCACCCCGTCCCTGTTAGGTTAGTGTAGGGAAAGTTTGATTTTTCTGTTTTTTGCTTCATTGTTAACTTAGCTAGGTTATGATTGCTCATTGGCCCCCTTTTCTTTTTTGTCCCCTATTTTTCTTTAGTTTAACCCCCCATTCCCTTCCCACTTTAGGTGTTCAACAATGTTAGTTCTCCGGTGGATGCGTGGCGACTTCCGTTATTTTTCAAGTGTGCTTTTCGTTTTTGTTATGATGTTTAAATGTGTGAGTGATTGTGTGAGTGATTGCTGATCGGATAAGTGATATTATTATATTTCTAAAACCACGCATTATATTTCGTCCGGAGAAGTGATTTTGCTGTCACAATATTATAGTAGTGGGGGGCTTTTATTATTAATATGATTTTGTTTAGTTTCTTGTACATATCTTACTTTCATTGTATAAAATCATTGGGGAATTTTAAATGTTGTTATTTTCTGCCCATGCCCTCCACTGAAAATTTGTACATATGGGAGTTAAGTAGGACTTCATAGAGCAGCTGAGGTATTATGGTGTACGTGCTAAGAATGGTAAGTAAAAATGTGGTATTGTGGTGTAAGGTTTATTGTAAGTGTGTCAGGGTCGACGAAAGTGAATAGCTAAGTTAAACTAGGACAGATGATGACCAGCCTTCCCTATCCCCGTTTTAGGCCTTGTGCCATATTTGTACGTTTAGTACAATAAATATTGAAGTCCTCGAGAATCTCCTTCCTTTGGGGAGAAGGCAAGGCTCCCAAGGTACGTCGCGAGATCTGTTGCCTTCATCCATCTGAGGGCGGTCTGGGCATGCCTAGCGTTGAGATTCGTCAACACACGCCTCGCATTAGATTCCTGGATCGAATGTGTATGCTGGAGGATGAGAACGGCACCCTCGTTAAAGAGGATGTCCATAAAAACTTACCATCCTTGAGATGTGTGCATTTGTCGGAGGAGGAGGCCGGCCGTACTCCTCGTGGCGAGTGCTCCTTCTATAAAGAATGTCGTTTGGCTCTCCAGTTTCTCTTGCGGGCTACGGATGGCCTCTCCAACGCCCAAGCGTTGTCTCTTAGGGCATTATATCGGGTTTTAGTTAGGGGGGCCGTTCAAGATGAACTGATTGGCGAGCTCGGGCTTACGAAGCAGGAGGCTCGCTCCATATGGCCTTGGGCGCCTGGGTTGAAATGTCTCACTAACGATGAGGCATCACTCACCTGGCTGATGATTCGAAGGGCTCTCTGGGTAGGCAAGAGGCTTCATGCAGCGGGCCTAACTCCGAAATCAACCTGCTTGCGTTGTGGGCTGTCGGCGGAAACCGTCGATCATGCCTTCTTCCACTGCAGTGTTGTTGCTCCGTTGTGTAAGTTTCTTGAAGATCTCATGGTTCGTATGCTGCGTGGAAAGTTCTTTGTCCTTGAGGCTAGTTCTGTTTGTAGCAATGTCGTACCTCCGTTATCTAGGGCTGAGCACTATGTGCTCTTTTGCTTACTAGGTGTTCTGCGAGTCGTGATTTGGACGACGTGACAGAAAGAATTCTATGGTGATGAGAAGTTTACCTCTTCCCAACTGATCTTGTTCTTTAAGCATCAGCGTAAAGTCAAGATCAGGACGGAAAGGAAGTGACTCACTCCATCTGAATTTGGCAAAAGGTGGATGAGTCTTGCGCATTTCTGTCGAGTGAAAGGTGCTGATCTGGAGTGGTTGTTTGATACTGGCTAGGCATCAGGATATTGGGTGTGCTGGGCAGAACATGTGCACCACTTCCCTGTTAGTTTAGAGTAGGTAGATTTTGATTTTCTGTTTCTCACTTTAAAGTTACCTTAGCTAGGTTATGATTGCTCATTGGCCCTTTTTCTTTTTGTCCCCAGTTTTCTTTTAGTTTAATCTTCCACCCCTTCCCTCATTAGGTGTTCAACAATGTTAGTTCTCTGGTGGATGCGTGTGTGCGTTTCGTTTTTGTAATGGTGTTTAAATGTGTGAGTGATTGTGTGACTAATTGCTGATCGGATAAGTGTTATTTATTATATTCATAAAGCCACGCATTATTTTTCGTCTGGGGAACTGACTTTGCTGTCACAATATTAGAGTAGTGTGGGGCTTTTATTACTAATATGATTTTGTTTAGTTTCTTGTATATATTGTATATCATTGTATAAATATCATTGGGGATTTTTTAATGTTGATATTTTCTGCCCATGCCCTCCACTGAAAATTGTACATATGGGAGTTAAGTAGGACTTCATAGAGCAGCTGAGGTATTATGGTGTACGTGCTAAGAATGGTAAGTAAAAATGTGGTATTATGGTGTAAGGTTTATTGTAAGCGTGTCAGGGTCGACGAAAGTGAATAGCTAAGTTAATCTAGGACAGATGATGACCAGCCTTCCCCATCCCCCAGTTCGTGCCATATTTGTACATATGTACAATAAATAATGAAGTCCTCGGGAATTTAAATCTGCTAGCCCCGCTAGAATTTCGCCCAGTTAACTAATGTTTCGGTCACCATTAGAGATTGTGGGGGTTTTATTACTAACATCAATTTTGTTTAATTTTTGTGTATATTTTCATTCATTGTATAAAAATCATTGGGGTTATCAATTTTAAATGTTATCCCACCCCCACCTCCAGACAAATTGTACATATGGGTTTAGTTTAATTTTCATAGAGTGTATTGAGGTATTATGATGTTTGTAGCAAGAAAAGTACGTAAGAATATGATGTTTTGGTGCAAGGGATATTGTATTGTTTTCTTGGGTCAGTGAATGAGGCTAGCTAAGTTAATGTAAGACAGAGGAAGACCAGTCATTCCCAATCCCCCTTTTTGGCCTTGTGCCGCATTTTGTTGTATTTTTACAAAAATAAATATTGAAGTCCTCAGGAATTTTTTGCGTATTGTTATTTTTTGTTCGATTGGTTGGTTCGTTCGCTAAGTCGGTCGGTCGTTTCGGCAGGGTCAGGGTTAGGAGAAAATTCGTTCTTGAAAGTCGGTATGGGAGAGAAGTGAAAAACAAATAGTATTTTCAGGCGTAGAAAACACTACGACGAAAAGCCTCCCTCGGCAGGAGTGCAGTATGGAAGAGGCCTCGATAATGTCTCAGTCTCCAATTCCCTCTACCGCGGTCTGGAGTGGGAAGGAAGGGGAGTGGCACGTGCCAAGTGCAGAAACTCGGGGATCGACAATTCCAGCTCGGCGTGGAGTTCTGAAAATGCCAGTTCGCAGGCCTCAAAAAGACCAGAATCACCCGTCCCTTCTACTTCTGGATGGAAAGGCGGGAACGTAAGAAAGGTCGAGGCGTATTACGAAGGACTCCGGGAGAAATATGCCGAGCATATTTCTGGCAATGAATTCCTATCGGTGCTAGAAACATTACAAGCAATAGAGCCGAGGATCATCTCCCTGCTGACAAAGAACCCCAAAACGCAAAAGTTTGTGGGGGTCAGCAGGGACGCCATTGAGGAAGCCATCAAGACTCTCAAGATCAAGGCGAAAGCAGTAGCAAGGGGGAGTCATGCCGTGTGGAACGTCCTGCCTGGCACAACAGATGAAGCAAAGCAGTTGGCAGAAGCGTCTCTGGCGACGAAAACGCTTGCAAACAGAATACATGGGAACCCGAAAAACACGTGTAACTCTGCACGGGGATCCCATGAACATAAGCGAAGACCATGTAGGGGCGTTTTTTGTCAGATATGGAAGGGTAGCGGAGGTGAGCTCCGTTATATCGAAAGCAGGCCTCGCAACTGGAGATGTTACCCTGCAGGTGATGGTGTCACGAAAGCAATTCACGGTCATTCCGAATATCTTCACCTGCAGGGATCGCTCGATCTATGTGGTGGTGGAGGGCAGGAGGCCTTTTTTTGATTCTACGGAGCCTCGGACCACGTAGCTAAAGCGTGTCCAACCAAAAAACCGGCTCCCACAACCCAACCTGCACACCAACCAGCAGCACCAAAAGAGATAGCAGCCCCAAAAGCGACGACTACTTCGAAGGAGGGTGAATGACAGACAGCTGGGAAGAAGTCCAAGACGCCTCCACCGCCAGAAAAGCTGCTTCCGTCACCCAAGTCGCCACCCAAGCAGGATGTCATCCCCAGAAAAAGTAAAAAAAAAAAAAACAGTGGCGGGAAAACCAGTGGTGGAGATTCCAGCAGAGACAGTAAAAAGTGTTGAGGGAGGGTCCACGTTTTGCTCCATCCCTGCTAATATAGAGTAGTCAAATTTACCCTACGGACCTTGGCGGCATTGTCTTAGACAGACGGATTACGCCCAATGTAGGGACTGGTTCCCTAGGACAGTCCGTCGGGATCATTGTCCCCAAAGATTTCTACCCGGTATGTGATTAGAAGTAATTTTCTCTTTTTTCTACTTTCAGGTCTAACGGATGTCAATTAAGTTAGCGAGTTTGAATGCGAAGGGCTTGAGGATCGGAGTAAGGCAGCGCACCTGCTTCGTAACCTCTTGTTTTTCGGCGTGGATGTGGCCGCAATCCAAGAGACTCAATTTGTTTGCGACATCGATGCCTGTGTGCTGTCTAACGACTTTCTCGTCTATTCAGCATATGGGAACCGATTGGCCAGAGATTCTTTGCTGGTCAAACGTACCCTGGACGCGAAGGTGGACCTTGTTCAGGTCGGTGCCAAGGGCCGGTTGATCTTGGCCGATATTGCAGTGAAAAGCAACTTGTTTCGTCTGATTGCAGTTTATGCGCCCAATGATCGGGAGGAGCGGGTCTCGTTTTTTCGGCTGTTGAAGCCCTTCCTGGTTGATTCTTCACGACTAGTCCTAATGGGGGACTGGAATGTCATCCTGAACATCACGTGGTGATCGTAGCCTGGTTGATCTGATTAACGAATTTGGTCACATTGATAGATACCAGGTCGATCATCTGGGTGGAAAGATGGGGATGTGGACTCATAGTTGGCCTTCTACCCGGATATCTAGTTACCTGGATAGAATGTTAGTGAGAGAAGCCGACATAGATTCCCTAGATTGTCCGACATTCCACTGGTTTGGCTACTCGGACCGCAAACCTGTTTGTGCCCGTGTAGCGTCAGACTTTAGGCATAGAGTGGCTGGTTACTGGAAGTTCAATCAGTTCTTAATGGACAGGCGGGACTTTCAGCGCCAGCTAATTAATGTAGTGGAGCGGGCGTTAACTGGGGGAGTCATTGGGAATAAGTGGTGGGAGAATCTTAAGAATAGGATTAGGTCTTTCATCACTGAATATAGCCAACGGTTCAAACTAGATTCGGCTAACAATGTGAAAACGCTTAAAGCTAATTTCTTCCGGGCGGAGGATGGTGGGGATCCCTAGAGATAGCCTTAGCTAAGGAAGCCCTGGAGCGGTCGACTAGCGAGCGTTACATGGGTCAGGTAATTAGACATAAGTTAAGCAAGATGTCTTCCGAAGCTGTGAACATGGGCGCAGAACTGCGCAAGGAAAAGATTCGCCAAGGCGGAGACGGGTACATTCGAGAGATGCGCGCCCCGGAGGAACATACTCTTTGGTCGATCGATCACATGTGCGAAGCGTTTTGGCGGCATTTCCAGAACTGGTTTACCAAGGAGCCTAGTCTCCGTGATGAGGAGTTCCACAGCTATTTGGCTGACTTTCCCCGGATTTTGCCGGCTGATGCAGCTAGCTGCAAGGGAGAGATTACAGAGGACGAAGTCTACGCGGCTTTGAAGAAGGTCGGCAGTGGCAAGTCGCCAGGTTTGGATGGTTTGCCCTATGAATTGTACTTGAGGCTGTCGCACATTTTTGTCCCGATCTTGATTGTCGTGTTCAACAACTGGTTCCGGCAGGGGTCCATCCCAAACCGGTTCACCAGGGTGTGGTCACGCTGTTGAGAAAAGGCAAAAATGTTGGGACGGAACTAGATGGTTACAGGCCCATAATTCTGCTAAACAAAGAGTTAAAGATTTTAGCCAAGATCCTGACGAATCGTTTGCAGCTAGTTGCTGAGTCTCTGCTGGGACCTGAACAGACTTGTGCTGTGAGGGGACCAACAAATCAGAACAACCTGCATTTGATTCACACGATCCTAGAAGGTGTAAAAGACGACGATGAAGCCGCGCTGATCAATTTAGATCACTCCAAGGCATTTGATAGGGTTGACCATGGCTACCTGGCGGCTGTCCCGCAGGCCGCCGGATTAGCACCCGACTTCTGCCGCTGGATTAGTCTCCTGTATCAATCCCTCACGGCTGTGGTACAGGTGAACGGAAAGTTGTCGAGCGTTTTTGCGATGTCTAGGTCGGTCCGACAGGGTTGTCCACTGTCGTCCTTTATGCTTTGGAACCCCTCCTTCGCCCACTAAGAGACTGGACGTGCAGTCCGGCTCTACGTGTAATCGCTGTCCCTGGTGGAGCTCGAGCCAGGGTTTCCGCGTACGCCGATGACTTCACTACTTTCCTGTCCTCCCGGAGTGACATGCAGGTGGTACAGAATGCATTTGAACGGTACGAACAGGTGACAGGTGCCAAGATTAACCGCGACAAGTCTTCCGGCTTGCGGTTAGGTGTCTGGAAGGGTGCTACCCTCCCGAGGCCCTTTGACTGGACGGACTGCCCTGTCCGCATTCAGGGGGAGTGGTTTGGGCCCGACTTCCAGTTGGATAAAATTGGTCTGAAGTGCAGGCAAAGGTCGGCCCGTCGGTCGAGATTTGGCGTCGAAGGAATTTGTTCTTAAAGGGTTTGGATGAGGCGTGTGTTACATACGTCTTTCCCATTATCCTTTACCGGCTGGCTGTACTTCCACTTTGTGAACGACGTGAGAAGGTGATCGAGCGTTTGCTAGTTTCCCTTCTGTGGAGAGGACGCAAACATCACGTCCACAAACGTGTCTGTTACCAACGTCCGTCTCATGGGGGTCTAGGAATGCCGCCCTTAGCGAGTCACAAGCTCGCTTCAAGGGTGATTTTTTTCAGACGTGCGTTATTGGAAAACTAGTTGCTAACGGGGATAGTGACGGACATGTTCCCTAGCCCTACTATCACTCTCCCGGTCTGGAGGCGGTAGCGTAAGCCTCGGGGGCGATCGAGTTTTTTTCTCGAATGTCTGGCGGCCTTGAGGGCCATTCCAGTGACTTTTCGCGGGCTAGAAAAGTCTTCTATCAGGGATTAGTGGCGGGTGTCGCGAAGAATACACAACGCAAAGTGCTCGGCATATCGGAGGAGGAGTATTGCTCATTGGTCTTGGGCGCCAGGTGCTGTTTATCTCAACAACTTTAGCTCGAAATCGGTTGTCTCTCAATTACGCGGCCTTCATATGGGGCCTGGCGGATTTGCTAGATTGTGAACGCTGTGACCATGGGTTTAAAGGAGACGTTTGCGCACGCCTTCTACCATTGTTCTCGGGTTCGCCCTCTATGGAACCGTGTTGGCGAGTTTTTTTGGGTTTTTTTTAATCATATCACCCCAAGCAATGCGATAACGCCACTGATGTGCAGGGGGCTACGTAAGGGTAAAAAGAATGGAAAAGAGAAAGCCGGAAACCACATCCTAAACAGGGAACAAGGGATGAGCCTCCTCACCTGTTCAATAGCCGTGGGTGGAGTGTGAACCGGGCGATAGTTTAGTCTATTTGACTGCTCGTATCGCGCCGCGTGAGCTCGTGCTCATTGATTGTGCATACGCCTGTGACAATGTGTCACCCCCGTTTTCAGGAGTGAAGCAATTGGTGTTTCTGTCGCTGCTGGCCACGGCTCGAATAGTGATATGGACGACGCGACTGGAGAAAGTCTTGCGGGGTGGCCGACTTTCACATCAGGATCTGATCCGATATTTTGAGTATCGGCTCAAAATCAAGATTAAATTTGATTGGAAACGGTTGACCCCGACAGGCTTTAGCGAAAGGTGGGTAAATGTTGCGAGCCTGGTTCGCGTGAACGGGCTAGCCTTGATTTTCTCTTTTAGATCTACTAGTCACATCGGGGTGGGTTTCTTTGGAACCCTCCCTTGGTTAAGGTAGTTCCTTTTTATATACCTAGTTAATGGGAATGAATGTCCTAGCCTGCTGAGTACTTGGATGGGTGACCGCTTGAGAATACCAGGTGCTGTAAGCGTTTAGTGACGGATGTGCGTGCTGACCGACATATCACGTTGAATACACCGGTTCTCGCTCGATCACCGAAGTTAAGCAACGTTGAGCCTGCTCAGTACTTAGATGGGTGACCACTTGGGAATACCAGGTGCTGTAAACGTTTAGTGACGGATGTGCGTGGTGGTGTAGTAGATATCGGCTCGGAAGGAGAAATCGGTGAGCCGAGTTTGAATTCCAGTTGAATACCACGCATTCACTTGAGCACTGGTACCCTTGGGAAAGGTATTAATCCGTCCCTTCCCTCCAGTTATGGATTAAATAACAGGGTAGGACTTGGGGTCCCTGCCCTTAAAAAAAACAAAAAACAAAATCCCAATGAATCTCGATACTCGAAAAGAAAAAAGTATTACCAGACACAAAACTTATATAAAAACAACAATAAATTGTTGAAAAAAAAGGTATTACCAGCAATAAATAAATAAAATTTAGTTGGCAATAAATGACCCGCCGAGGTTGATATGCCATAAAAACAAAACAACCAACTAACCAACCAACACTTGTGCCTAGTGAAAAAAATATGTAGCAAATCTTCTAGTCATAAATTCAAAATGTCTTCCATTGGAGCTTGTGGACTGTAGCGATTCAGTTTGATAATTTTTTTTTTAAATAATTTCACCCCATTATGTTGAAAGAAAAAGGTATTACCAGCAATAAATAAATAAAAATTTAGTTGGCAATAAATGACCCGCCGAGGTGTTGATATGCCATAAAAACAAACCAACTAACAACCTATTTTACTCCAAGTATAAAGAACTTATTTATGCTTATATCAGAGCTGCTGTCTAATTGTAACTTGACATTTTTGTTTAGGATTTTCACCTGTACAAATTTTCTCATATTCTCACTTGAAGATTCATTAGCATTAGTCACTCTCACTAAATTCTTAACTCGCTTTTTTTAATTTTTGTCTTGCAGTAAGACTTTTGTATCCTTTTTACCACAAAAAAGCATTCCTTGCTTTTAAATGGGCAAACATTGCAGAAATGTAGCCCTCCACAAGCGTAGCAGTGGTTTGGCGTAATGTCTTTTTTCTTCTTCACGTTTTTATTTTTATGACGCACCTTTTTGATGTGCGACACTCCGCTTATTTCAATATTCTTAGCGTACCGCCGAACGTTTACGCATCTGGGACAATCTTCTGTCACGTTTTGCAGAGTTAAGTTAGGTTCATTTTCGAGTTTATTCCGACCCTACTTCTGATTCCCGTGTCTTTAGCTGACACTAAACCTTGCGCAAATATTAAATTTTTTAAATTTTCAGGGCTTAGTTCTACCAATTTCAATTCCTCACACCGATTATTCACAATTCTAGCGAACGTAGGGAAGACATCCTCGTCATTTTTCAGCAAATTCATACACTTCCATTTTTTTTTATGGAATGATGACATTTTCTGGCTCAACTACTCCAAAAGTAACGTAACCGTTTCATGAACTGTTAAATCACTTTTTTTTTATAGAATATAATGAGCTTCGTATGTTCGACATCGCCTAATTTTTGTCAAACTAATCTAACCTTTTTCTTGTTTGACCAATTTACGCAGTCCGATCTGTAAATTTCTTCATACTTTCGGAAATACGATGCAAAAGTTAGGTCTTCCTCAGGACTGTAGTTAAAATCCGTTATCGCTTTCACGATAGCTTCCTGAGGAAAAATCGAATCGTCATTATTATTGCTTGTAAACATTTTCCGCTGTTTCAAAAACAATTCTTCGAATTTTTTGAGCCTTTGTTCAAAGTATTTTTCTTGTATTTGTTGTTGACTTAAAATTTTCAACAACTCTTTTTTAAATTCCTCCATATTAATTTGCATATTTAATTGAACTTATTTGATCTAATTATTTCCACGTGACACTTTTTTTTTTTAACAAAAAATTGAAATGAAAAGACGACGTTCAGCCAGTTAAAAACAAACAAAAAGCGTAATATGTCTTTTGCTTCGTTGAAACAAATTAACGAGGAATTTGGCAGAATAGTAAAAACTGGAGTTCTATCAAAGGTAGAATACAACGAATGGGCCCGCACCGGCGGTCTATGTAATAAAGAAATCCAAAGACATACGCGTCTGCGATGGTTTTTCGACAGGATTGAATTCTGTTCTGAAGGACGATCACTAGCTTCTTTCTATTCCCGAAGATAATTTTATTTTACGAAGATAAATGGGGGAAATTTTTTTCTCGAAAATTGACCTTAGCGACGCTTATTTGCTAATTCCTGTTTAAAAGATTAGTTCGAAATTATTAGGTACTAGCAGGATAGCCCGGCGTTGCGCGGGTGTAATGAAAGCTTTAAAACTAATCCATGGTCCTGGAGCTCAGACTCAATTAAAGAATACTTGAAATAATAAAATAATTGCGACAATTTACCAATCGCACCTAATATATATTAGCAATATAGTCCAGCGTTGCTCGGGTGTAATGAAAGCTTTAAAACTAATCCATGGTCGTGGAGCTCAGACTCTTTGGACGTTGGCACCAAAGACTAAAAAGCAATAGTTGTTTCCAGTTAAAGCGAAACCGTAGACTGAAAGAAAAATGAATGGATGTAAGTCAAATTTTCATTTCCTGGTATCGATATCAAATAAGTTTTTTTGGTCGTAAACTGAATTTTTAAGGCTAAATAAATCCTCGGAGTAAATGTATCATGGCTGAGACCAAGAACTACAATTATACCTACTTAGAGCCAAACCCAAAGCAAAATCTAAAATAAAAGGGCTGAACAAATACAGACATACAGGCAGATAAACAGACACACACACACAAACATCTTGCCTTATATATCGATTTTTTGCACTATTGTAAGAACTGTAACCTTGAAACTTCTGAATATCGTTTCTGATGTCTTTGTCTATGAGTGTATCAAATTTGATTAAAATCGGACCACTCCTTCTATAACCTGATTTTTCCGATTATCGATTTTCGATATTTATCGAGGCTACCTCAGCACAAAGCCTAGCTAAAAACAATTACAGACGCTTATAGTACAAGTGTGTAAATTTTCAAGAAAATCGGTTCAGCCGTTTCGAAGTCTATAGGTAACGGACACACACACACAGAAAGTTCTATTTATAAATAAGTTTAGATAAATACGCATCGCGGATTATATAAATTCGAACGTTTACCGTTTGGGGTCAAGGTAGCGAGCAATATTTCAAGTCATGGATACTATGCTGAGCGGCTTTGACTTCGCAGTCACTTATTTAGATGACATTCAGATGATAAGCCAAAGTCGAGCATAAGGATCATGTCCACAAAGTTTTTTGCTAAAATTCAAGAGTACGGTTTCATATTTAAATAGACCAAATGTGATTGTTTTTCCTGGAAACAAATCAAGTACCTAGGACACATAATCGACAAGGATGGTGGGAAACCGAATCCTGAACGGGCCACCGCGATTAAAGACAGGCCAGCGCTCAATAACATCGTTTCGTTTGCAGAGCTTCCTTGGACTAGCAAATTCTCACCAGGCATTCATATCAAATATGCATGATTTGCGTGCTCCCTTTAATAAACAATTAAAGAAAGACGTGCCCTGGGTTTGGATAATAGAATGTCAGCAGGCATTTGAAAAAATAAAAAAAAACACTGACGTCAGACTGATTATTTTAACTTGTTACACCGTTGGCCCACCAGAAATGACTTTGGAAATTTATTTTTTAATTCTTTTTTAGAGCTTCTGTTTTGTTGGTAGAACTCACTTTTTGTCAGAATGAACTTATTAGACAGTTCCATAATTTGAATTTTTGCATCCAATCTGTACCAAAAAAGATTATTGGTGTTTTTCATTATGAATATTTTTAATTTTAACGATTTTTTTGTTTAACTTTGCAATAAATTGCAATAAATTCGCGTGCGAATTTAATTTTCTCATCTGTGACAGTGCGAGCTTTTTTTTTTTTTTTTGGAAACCATTAATGTTATGACCCGAACTTGGAAATCATTGCTAGCGACGCTAGTTCGTATGGCGTGGGAGCAAGAATTCTTTACAAGATTATTGATGGATCTGTAAAACAGATAGCTCACGCGTCGAGAGCTTTGTTTCCTGCCTGAAAAAAAAAAAAGAAAAAAAAAAGACATTATTCCCAGATTGAAAAAGAGGCGCTTGGCATTATATTCACAGTCGCGAAGTACCACCACTATATTTATGGTCGACATTTCACTCTACAGACAGACCACAAGCCATTACTCACCATTTTTGGCCCAAAGAAAGGTCTGCCTCCGCACACAGACAACAGTCTCCAGAGATGGAGTACAATCCTGTTAAATTATAATTTTGAAATGGAGTACGTATCATCAAAACATTCTGTCATGTGAATGGATTGTCAAGACTAATTTCCGAGTACAAGGAACCATTGGACGATACAGTGCTTGCCTCCCTTCAATCAGAAGGAGAATTAAAAACTACCCTTTGTAATACAGTAAGGGAACTTCCAGTGACACTTGAACAAATAAAACAAGAGGCTCTTGGCGATGAGTATATCAAAGAAATAAAAGCGAAAATTGTTGAAAAGGACCAGCAAACGACGGATGTACCAGAAAACGACGGATGTTTTCTCTATATGTGACTAGGTGTTACTAAACAGGGAACGCGTCGTGATTCCGGCAACACTCCAGAAACGTATTTTGAAAGATTTTCATGCTAGCCATCCAGGGAGTAGTCATCAGATAGTTAGTAATGATGGTAATAAACGTTTATTATCATCATTATTTACTACTTGATGAGACTTGTTCTTTCAATGTCGAAACAAAATTTACAATTTTTTAGTAGATTGTAGTTTCTACACGTTCTAAAGTATAATATATATATATATTAGTTATCCGCAGACAGATCTGTTTCGCTGTATCACAGCTCATCAGTACGGTTAGACTCCGATTGCTTTTAACCCAGGATTGAAACCCGACCGAAGTGGCGCCAGTCGTCGATTCTACCTCTGGCCATGGGCGCACGGTAGAAGAAGGCAGACTATATATATATATATATATATATATATATATATATGTCACCTGCAGACAGATCTGTTTCGCTGTATCACAGCTCATCAGTACTGTTAGACAGCCGATTGCTTTTTACCCAGGATTGAGACCCGACCGATTTGGCGTACTGGCTGTATAGCCCGGCGTTGCTCAAGGTTTTTTTTAATGGTTATGTTAAAATGGTCAGGCCAAATACTTGTTCAAAAAGCTCCAGTATGAGATTGACGTGAGGCTTAAGTTAAAATGCAAAGTATTGGTTTTTGTTGTATTTGTAAAACGGGATTCACGCTTAGCCAATTTTGACAATAAACAGGAAGCCTGTAATGCGATGTCGTTTTGAAGCAGAAGTGAATGTATTGTCCCTGCAAAGTTGGACCAAGTGTTTCGGAGGAGAAAAGCCAAGAAGTTAGGATAATAATGGGGGACTTAAATGCAAAGGTAGGTAAAGATAGAGAAGGAGACACGAACGGCAACTTCGGACTAGGAGAGCGCAACGAAAGAGGAGAAAAATGGATCCAATGGTGCTCAGCCAATGACCAGGTCATTACTAACACCTGCTTCCAAGAACACCCACGACGTTTATGGACATGGAGAAGTCCAGGAGGTGACACGAAGAACCAAATAGATTATATAACTATAAACAAGAGATTCAGGAACGCAGTAGTCCAATGCAAAACATACCCAGGTGCTGACTGCGGAAGTGACTACCCAGTCATCTGCAAACTAAAAGTGAAACTCCGAAGACTGAAGAAGCCCAGCATATCACCAAGGCTGCAATACGACACACTAGAGGACGATCTCACCCTGCAGAAAGAATATAATAACAGCGTGAGAAAGAAATATGAAGGACAAATTGGAAAAGGATACTCAAAATGGGATTCACTAAAAGAAGCGATGGTGACCTCAGCGAACAACATAGCCCCAAAGGAAATCAGATGCAGAAGAAAAAAAACGAGTGGATGACCGAAGAGATCCTCCACATGATGCAAAGGAGACAAAAAATAACGCCAAGACACGGAGCAGAGTACAAAAAACTTCACAGGGAGATAAGGAACAAATGCAGACAAGCCAAAGAGGAATGGCTCAACAACAAATGTGCAGAAGTAGAGAGACTGAGCAGGAACAACAAAGTAGAGATGCATAAGGAGATAAGAGAACTGACAGGACAAAAAACCTGCTCCTCAACAGGATGCATAAAATCCAAGGAAGGGACAATCATATTAGAGAAAGAGGAAATACTCCAGCGATGGGAAGAATACATAAAGGATCTCTTTTGCGACAAGAGAGAACAACCGAGAATACACAAGGAGATGGATGGACCGGAAATACTAAAATCCGAAGTGGAAGCTGCAATGGCCAAAATGAACAGAAACAAAGCACCTGGACTAGATGGCATAGTGATAGAGCTGCTGACAGCCTTAGAAGAATATGGCATAGAAAAAATTACCGACATAATAAACGAAATTTATAGCAGCGGAATAATACCAGACGACCTATGCAAGTCGATATTTATAGCGCTGCCGAAGAAACCTGGTGCAAACGAGTGCGAACTACACAGAACTATCAGCTTAATGAGTCACATTACAAAACTGATTGTCAGAATCCTGATGAATAGAGCGAGAAGCAGAATCAGGCCAGAGATAGGGCAGAAACAGTGCGGGTTCGTCAAGGACACTGGAACAAGGAACGCCATATTCATGATTAGGATGGTCTCTGAAAGGGCATTACAAATGAAGAAAGACTTGTAATTATGCTTCATTGATTACGCGAAAGCATTCGACAAAATACGACACAAAGAATTGATGGAAATGCTAGGCAAACTCGACATTTTCGGCAAAGACATAAGAATAATCAAGAATCTCTACTGGCAGCAAACGGCCTGCATACGGACAGGTAACGACCTCAGTAGATACACAAAGATAGAAAAAGGCGTAAGACAAGGATGTGTCTTTTCACCGGATTTGTTCAACCTATACAGCGAGAATATTTTGAGGACCCTAGATGACACGCCAGGATTTGTTATTGGAGGCCACAACCTGAACAACATAAGATATGCGGACGATACAGTGCTGATTGCGGACAAGGAAAGGAAACTACAAGACTTCATACAGAAAGTAGCAGTGGAGAGTGACAAGAAGGGACTACAAATAAACTTTAAGAAAACTGAGTGCATGGTCATCAGCAAAAGATACAACCCAAAATGCCAAATACAGGTGGGGGATAACAGAATCAAACAAGTACAAGAATTTAAGTACCTAGGAAGTGTTCTAACAGGAGATGGAAAGTACGACACGGAGATCCGAAGGCGAATTGGCATGGCAAAGGACGCGTTCCAGAAGATGAGCAAAATACTAACACACAAGAAAATCTCAATAGAAACGAAGAAAAGAGTGCTAGACTGCTACGTGATGTCAGTTCTTCAATACCGCTGTGAATGCTGGACAATATCATCGAAAATGAGGACAAAACTGGAAGCGGCCGAAATGTGGTTCTACAGAAGGATGCTACGGATATCGTGGACTGAGCATACAAGCAACGACGAAGTGTTAGAAAGAATGGCAACAAAAAGGAAATTGATGCTGAGCATCAGGAAGAGACAACTGAAGTTCCTGGGACATGCAATGAGGAAGGAGAGCCTGGAGAACCTGATATTGACTGGACAGATAGAAGGAAGGAGAGACAGTGGAAGGCAGCGGATAACATATTTGCAGGGTCTGATCAGGTGGATGACGGAACGGGGGTTGCCAGGAGCAACAGGAGCAAACATACTAAGAGCCACAAGGGATAGGGAGACGTGGAGAGCCATGATCGCCTACGTCCTGAAGGGACAGGGCATATAGAAGAAGAAGAAGAAGAAGAAGAAGAAGAAGGGTTCGTTAGAACACACACACACACACACACATATATATATATGATTAAAAGTGAGAGAAGCCTTGAACGTTTTGTTTAAAGTGTAGATTTATTGTTTATAATAGTTGCTTCTTTATGATGCATTTAGTGTTCATAATGGTATTAAAAAGAGATGACTGTTGTTGAGATATCTGGAAGTGGCATGACTCATGGAACTAGAACCTGGCGTCACAAATATCATTATGGACACTAAATGTACCATACAAGAATCAAGTAATATAAATAATAATAATAATAACAACAATAAATCTACACTTTAAACAAAACATTCAGGGCTTCTCGCACTTTTTATTCTATACCAATTTCTCTCGTTGGAACACACCTATATCTGTTTTTAATATATATATATATATATATATATATATATATATATATATATATAATTTAGAAATGAGATTTGAAATTTAGAAATATTTCCGTAATCTAGGTTTCAACTTTTTGGTATCTTCAAGAGTTTTATAAAAACTGATTTTCCAACGTTTTTCAAAAGTACAAACGGATTTTTACAAACATACGACTGGAATTTTTAAACAACCGAATTTTTTTTTTTAATGAGAGAGGAATTACTTAAGGATCTTAAACACTTTTATCCAGGTTTATATGAACCTAATATGCATTTATATATGTGATTACATTTGGACATTACTTCTGATCCTTCATTCAGTATTGTTAGTTGTACTGTAAAAAAGATAATGATTATATTTTCTACTTGGCACAATTTTCTGACGTCACCACCGTCCTATGGTTTTACTTATTTTTACTATATATATATATATATATATATATATATAATAAAGAGAAATAAACAATTCACAAAGGAGTTATTGCTCGGGTTATTGAATCGGATACTTCCTGGCCCAGAACCAATCTAGCCAACCCACCATTCGGACACTGATCACATCATCAACTGTGCTGGTCGATCTGGTCAATCGTGACTGTTTCATCGTCCCTCCCCGCTTGTCACAGTCAATTGGAGGGCAGGGCCATATTTTCTCGAAATTCTGTCTTTATCGGGTTTACATCAGTGATATCTAATTCACCGAAGACCATCTTTTTTTTCAAAAGGGTCAAATTACACCGAGCACCGCTTTGAATTTTTTCGCGTCCGGTGCGTGTGAAACGAAGCCTGGGTCCGTTTCGCAGACAATGCTCCCAGTACGGGGTTTAGAAGGTGGGGGTTTAGTCAGCTCAAGAAAGTGGAAAAAAAATTCGTGTGACGCGTTTCGTCCCTTACGACTTCATCGGACGGGGGGGGGGGGTTGATGTGACTACAACACATACGCACGAAAGAGATACGCTTAGAAATTCAATATTCTCAGCCTCTATGACGAAACGCGTCGCACGAAAACTTTTTCCACTTTGTCATACATCTTTCATCCAAAAATTGTTCTTGAGATATAATGTTGTGGATTCCAAGTGAGAAACCACATAAAATAATAAATAACAAAAGCAGATATGGCGATAAAAAATGTAAGTCATATTGAACAAGATATACAACTGGAACACGGGTTAATCAATTCAGGAATACTATTAGTAGAAATAATTATATACAGTCTTGTAGTGCGAAGGCGTTTTTTGACAAAATACGCCACAAGGAACTGATGTAGATGCTTGGCAACCTGGACATATTTGGGAAAGACTTAAGAGTAATCAAGAATCTTTACTGGCAGCAAACCGCTTGCATACGAACAGGTAATGAATTGAGTAGATACACAAAAATAGAAAAGGGCGTAAGACAAGGATGTGTCTTTTCACCGGATCTGTTCAACTTGTACAGCGAGAATATTTTGAGGACTCTAGAAGTTATGCCTGGATTCGCAATCGGAGGCCACAATTGAAACAACCTAAAATACGCAGATGATAGAGTGCTGATAGCAGACACAGAAAGGAAACTACAAGACCTCCTACAGAAGGTAGCTGAAGAAAGTAACAAGAAAGAACTAGAAATAAACTGCAAGAAAACCGAATGCATGGTCATCAGTAAAAAGGGCAGCCCAATATGCCAAATACAAGTCGAGGATACTAAAATCAAGCATGTACAAAGATATAAATACCTGGGAAGCATTATAACAGAAGACGGAAAGTGCGACACAGAGTTCCGAAGGCGAATTGGCATGACGAAGGAAGCATTCCAGAAGTTGAGTAAAGTATTAAAAAACAGGACAATTTCGCTAGAAACAAGGAAGAGAGTACTGGATTGCTACATGCAGTCCGTCCTTCAATATGGCAGTGAATGCTAGACAATGACATCAAAGATGAAGGAAAAACTTGAAGCAACTGAAATATGGTTCTATAGAAGGATCCTGCGAATATCATGGATCGAGCATGTGAGCAATGATGAGGTCTTAGAAATGATGGAAAGAAAAAGAAAATCAGGAAGTGACAGCTAAAGTTCCTGGGACATGCAATGAGGAAGGAGGGCTTGGAGAACCTGATACTAACATGTCAGATGGAGGGAAAAGAGACAGGGGAAAGCAACGGATAACATATTTGAAGGACCTAATCATGTGGATGACGGAACGAGGGTTGCATGGTGTAACAGGAGAAGCCGTGCTCAGAGCCACCAGGGATAGGGAAACGCGGAAAGCTATAATCGCCTACGTCCTGAAGGGACAGGGCACATAGAAGAAGAAGTGAAAAGTATGTCCGAGTAATGAGTCTATATCTAAACACTACACTAACTTACTGACCAACTAAGCAACTGCTTTGCAACTACTTAACTACTAATACTGCCGTTCTCTGTACTAGCAGGACTATATGTATACCACAGGCGAGTCCATTCTTATGCGCAAAAAAAGGTGACCCCCAATATATAATAAAATTTATACATCATTATCCCATATATATATATAAACTTATTTATAAATGGAACTTTGTTTGTGTGTGTCTGTGTGTGTGTATCCGTTACCTATAGACTCCGAAACGGCTGAACCGATTTCCTTGAAAATTTACACAGTTGTACTATAAGCGTTTGCGAGTGTTCTTAGTTAGGCTTTGTGTCGAGGTACCCCCGATAAATATCGAAAATCGATAATCGAAAAAATCAGGTTATAGAAGGACTGGTCCGATTTTAATCAAATTTGATACACTCATAGACAAAAACATAAGAAACGATATACAGAAGTTTCAAGGTTGCAGTTCTTACAATCATGCAGAAAATCGATAATATATATATATATAAAATGCAAGATGTTTGTTTGCATGTTTGTATTTTTTCAGCCCTTTTATTTTAGTTTTTGCTTCGGGTTTGGCTCTAAGTAGGTATAATTGTAGTTCTTAGTCTCAGCCATGATACTGTTTAGTCAAAGGACTTATTTAGCCTTCAAAATTCAGTTTACGACCAAAAAAACTTATTTGATATCGATATCAGGAAATCAAAATTTGACTTACATCCATTTATTTTTCTTTCAGTCTACGGTTTCGCTTTAACTGGAAACAACTATTCCTTTTTAGTCTTTGGTGCCAACGTCCAAAGAGTCTGAGCTCCACGACCATGGATTAGTTTTAAAGCTTTCATTACACCCGAGCAACGCCGAGCTATACTGCTAATGTGATTATAGATGAAACATTAATCCATCAGTTAACTCTGCAATCAAATCAGCAGTCAGCTGAGTGGACAGCAGCAGATGAAAGCCCGTCAATGAACCAAACACGAAAACCTCAGTAGCCAAGGTTTCGGCCTCCGCATTTTGGGATGTGCAAAATAATTTGTTCATGGATCACCTTGAGAAAGGAACAACAATTAATAGCGAATATTATATATAATTCTTAATGCGTTTGAATGAAGAAATTGCCAAAAAACGGCCACAAATGAAGAAGAAAAAAGTGATCTTTCACCAAGACAAAGCACCGTGTCACAAGTCGATCGCAACGATGGCAAAACTTCATGAATTGCGATTCGAATTGCTTCCGTTCCCACCCCGTGCTCCAGATTTGGCCCACAACGACTAATGAGTGTTTGCAGACCTCAGAAGAATGCTCCAGGGAAAGAAATTTGGCTCCAATTAAGAATTGATAATGGAAACTGAGGCGTCTTTTGAGGCCAAAGATAAGTCGTTCTACAAAAAATGTCATCGAATTGTTAAAGAAATGTTGGAATCGGTGCATCAACCTAGAAAGAGATTATGTTGATGAATGGAGTCGAATTTTGTAAAAAAAAAAAAGTTTTATTGGTTAGGCACGAAATTTATTGAATGATGTGTTAAATATGAAAGTTTTGAATTCTTATCTTAGTAAATAAATAAATTTAATTATTTGAGGCCTCTGGCTAGATCAGTGATAATATTTAATATTAATAGAGATTTGCCACCAAACCATTTATATCAAATTTATGACCTATATATATATATATATATGTGTGTGTGTGTGTGTGTGTGTGTGTGTGTGTGTGAGGAGAGAGAGAGAGAGAGAGAGAGAAAGAGAGAGAGAGAGAGATTGAAAGATAACTTAAAATACATATGTCGTTATTCATATTTCAGAGATGAAAATGTCGAAGAATTGGACCATGACAGCATCTTTTTTTAATTACTAGTTTTCAACGTATTCCTCGAAGTAGAACGGGCATTCTGTTTAACCAAAAGTTTTAAACTTTGAATTTGATAAATGTTCAGGTCAGAGTTCATACAAAGTTCAGTTTAGACATACTCTTCAGATTCCGTGAAAACAGCTTCTAAAAAGATTCGTTTGAAATGGCACACACACACACACACACACACACACACACACACACACACACACACACATATATATATATACGAGCGTAATTCAATAAATAAGGTGAATTTTTCGATATAAGGACTTCTAATACAGATAGAAGCTTACATTATTTTAAAATTGTGTTCCTTTACTTCTTTTTCAAAGGGATTTAATTTTTTTTTTAAATTTTTTTCAATTTTTCAACGTAATCTCCCAGCAGTGTCACACACTTTTCCCATCTGTGCACAAGCTTCCGTATTCCCTCAGCGTAAAAATCCATGGACTGATCTCTCAGCCAATCGCTCACAGCACTTTTGACTTCATCGTCACTTTCAAACTTCGTGTCTCTTGTGAACGTTTTTAAGGGACCAAACAGATGAAAGCCTGAAGGGGCAAGGTCTGGGCTGTAAGGAAGATGAGGGAGCAGTTCCCAGCCCAGCTCGTTGATGGTCTGCACCGTTTGACCCGCTGTGTCAGGCCTTCGAGTAGGCAAAATCATCATGCACAATTTTGTGTGCTGTCCCAAGAAATAGGCTCAAAGTCTTTGCAATATCATCCACTGTCACCCTTCTGTCAGACTGAATGAGGTCATTGACTAATTCGATCATCTCAGGAGACCTATGGAATGTTATGGCCATTACTGCTGGGTTGGTTCTTTCGCCTAAACATCCAAAACTTGTTGAATGGCTTTCGCCGCTGAAATAAATAGGCAAAGAGAAAAGAAAAGATACAGAGACACTAGAGGGACAGTTTGGACACTGATTTTATTTTTTGGTTCCAACGACCTCTTGTTGGGGAAATTCCTTCCCGAACAGTTTGGCACGTCTTTACCATCCAAAGTTCAACAGAGAAAGAGATCGAGTTTATTTTTGGCACCAGGAGGCCTCACTTTTTTTGTGCATGCGTTAATTGTCTTTCCTGTCAGAGGACTCCTGGGAGATTTTTATGTTTATTTTATTTCGTACTTGTATTTTATTTTGTATTTTTATTTTATTTGTAATTTTTATTTTATTTTGTATTTTTATTTTATTTAGTATTTTATTTTATTTCGTATTTTTATTTAATACCTACAGACTTCAATTCTGGAGGCCTCTCAGACCTGTTCTCATTCTCAACACTGCTCCATCATTCTTTAAACAATTTAGCCCACTTGTACATATTTTTTGCTGAAACATAGGGCACCATACACATTTGATATTCTCCTATGAATTTCAACTGGTTTACACCCTTCAGTACACAAAAACTTGATAATTGACCTCTATTCAATCCTGGATCATGCTTCTTCGCTGGCCATCTTTGTTAATCTCTAAAACTCTCAAAGTTTTTTTTTTTTTCAATCAGCAAATAAAATTAAATTCTTTTGAAAAAGAAGTAAAGGAAAAACTTAAAAGAAAAAGTAAGCTTCTAGCTGTATTAGAAGTCCTTATATCGAAAAATTTACCTTATTTATTGAATGACCCTCGTAGAAGTCCTTATATCGAAAAATTTACCTTATTTATTGAATGACCCTCGTAGAAGTCCTTATATCGAAAAATTTACCTTATTTATTGAATGACCCTCGTAGAAGTCCTTATACCGAAGAATTCACCTTATTTATTGAATGATCCTCGTAGAAGTCTTTATATCGAAAAAATTTACCTTATTTATTGAATGACCCTCGTAGAAGTCCTTATATCGAAAAATCTACCTATTTATTGAATGACCCTCGTAGACGTCCGTATATCGAAAAATTCACCTTATTTATTGAATGACCCTCGTAGAAGTCCTTCTATCGAAAAATTCACCTTATTTATTGAATGACCCTCGTAGAAGTCCTTCTATCGAAGAATTCACCTTATTTATTGAATGACCTTCGTAGAATTCCTGATAGGAAAAATTCACCTTATTTATTGAATGACCCTCGTAGAAGTCCTTATACCGAAGAATTCACCTTATTTATTGAATGACCCTCGTAGAAGTCCTTATACCGAAAAATTCACCTTATTTATTGAATGACCCTCGTAGAAGTCCTTATACCGAAGAATTCACCTTATTTATTGAATGATCCTCGTAGAAGTCTTTATATCGAAAAAAATTTACCTTATTTATTGAATGACCCTCGTAGAAGTTCTTATACCGAAGAATTCACCTTATTTATTGAATGACCCTCGTAGAAGTCCTTATATCGAAAAATTCACCTTATTTATTGAATGACCCTCGTAGAAGTCCTTATACCGAAGAATTCACCTTATTTATTGAATGACCCTCGTAGAAGTCCTTATACCGAAAAATTCACCTTATTTATTGAATGACCCTCGTAGAAGTCCTTATACCGAAGAATTCACCTTATTTATTGAATGACCCTCGTAGAAGTCCTTATATCGAAAAATTCACCTTATTTATTGAATGACCCTCGTAGAAGTCCTTATACCGAAGAATTCACCTTATTTATTGAATGACCCTCGTAGAAGTCCTTATACCGAAAAATTCACCTTATTTATTGAATGACCCTCGTAGAAGTCCTTATACCGAAGAATTCACCTTATTTATTGAATGATCCTCGTAGAAGTCTTTATATCGAAAAAATTTACCTTATTTATTGAATGACCCTCGTAGAAGTCCTTATACCGAAGAATTCACCTTATTTATTGAATGACCCTCGTAGAAGTCCTTATATCGAAAAATTCACCTTATTTATTGAATGACCCTCGTAGAAGTCCTTATACCGAAAAATTCACCTTATTTATTGAATGACCCTCGTAGAAGTCCTTATACCGAAGAATTCACCTTATTTATTGAATGACCCTCGTAGAAGTCCTTATATCGAAAAATTCACATTATTTATTGAATGACCTCGTAGAAGTCCTTATACCGAAGAATTCACCTTATTTATTGAATGACCCTCGTAGAAGTCCTCATACCGAAAAATTCACCTTATTCATTGAATGACCCTCGTATTAACAGATTTTGATTCCTCGTGTCAAGTAAAGAACAGGTTTCGAAATAGCACGTGCAGCGAAAAAATGGAATTGCATCTTAGTATAAAAAGCAGGACATTTAAGAATAATGTTTGACGTTTTCGTGGGTTCCGCAGGAGGAACCGCCAAAATAATGAGCAGGTATGGAGATAGAAAGTAGGTTATATTGAACGTAATATACAAACTACAACGCGGGTTAGTCAATTCAGGAATAGTATTAGTCGAAATAAATATATACAAATCTTGAAGTGAAATAGTATCTCCGGGTAATTTATTCTAGCTGAGTGGAGCTCAGAGCTAGTCTGGTCTCTGGATAACTTCGGTATCTGTCGGAACTCTTCGAGAACTGTAACGGATCTCTATGGTCGTTTTTTGAGGGTGACGAGCTTGGCTCTTCACTCCTTTTTTGTATTTGGTTGATGTGTCTCTTATGAATAGATTTTTCTCCTTGTATTTTGTATATCGCATTTCCTAGTCCGCTTATAGCTTTTCCAGGTTCCCAATATGCCATGTAATTTTTTAACATTCTGAAGAAAACTTGTTCACCTGGTTTGAATGCTTTTTTCGTAACTGTGAGTGTAATAAATTCTGGTTGCACCTTCTTCTTTTGCTCTATTTTTGTTGTGATTTTGTTCCGTCGTCCTATGCTGTTTGAGAATACCTCTGGAATTTGTGTAATTCTTTTTTCAATTTCGTAGTTTCTGTCGGCACGCTCTTTATTTTTTTACACAAAAGCTAATGGGTAAATCCCATACATTAAACTTCTGCATCCAATCCGTTCCTACTATTTTATGTGTGTTTTTCTCGACGTATATTTTCAGCTTTTTGGTTTCTCCCTAAAATTTCACATTCACGATGATTTCACCTTCGAAAATGATCCGTTTTCCTGTTACCGATTTAGCAATTTTTTGTGTGTGTAACATGGTCAGATTACTCAGTTTCTGCCATGTCTGTAGATTGATTATTGGTATGTCCGAACCTGAATCCAGTTGTAATTTGATCTTCTTATTCAATATTGCAAGTTCTACATATTTCATCGTGTTTTCTTTATTTTCATATTCCGCTCTAGTAGATCATACCCTACTAGGCTGGTTTTTGTTTCTGCACACAGCTGCCTTGTATCCAATCTTTCCACACGCTAGGCAATTTTTGTATTTGAACCGACAATCTTTAAACCAATGCAATCCACTACATCTGTAATATGCAGAAGGGGTTGTTTTTTATTTCATTTCTGTCACTAGTTGCTTTGTATCTTTTTTCTTTGTCGTAAAAATCTTGTTTCATTTTTGGGGAGGGTGAAAAACATAATTTTTTGAACTTAAGAATATGCACGACTCCTGATTCTTCGATATCTTTACTGTCTTTTTTAGTACTTAGGCATTTTTGGAAATCCTCTGATAGTTCTTGCAGCTTTAGACCTGGTTCATTTTGGAGTTTGGTCAGCATTCGTTTCCGCATTTCGCTGTCTTTAGTGGCGACTAGTCCTTGGACAAATATGAGGCATTTAAAGTTGTCTGGAGTTAGCTCAGCCAATTTAAAGTCGTCACAATGTTTGCTGACGATGGCTACGAATGTTGAATAGTCCTCGTTTTCGTCTTTCACGAGATTAAGGCATTTCTACATTTTGTGAAAAAAAGACATTTTGGGCTAAATAGCTCAGTCAGGCCTGTCACTGCCTCCTCGAACGTTAAGTCGTTCGTATTAGTTGGTAGAATATAATCTACAAATTTAGTGTATTCCCCCGTACCTAATTTTCTGAGCAAAAGCCTTAACTTTTTCTTTTCAGTAGAGTTCTGACAGTCGATATTTAAAATATCTTCATATAGCCTGTAATATTCTCCCAAATTGTTGTCTTCATCAATCGAGTACTTAAAAGTTTCTATCACGTTCCACACAGCGTCTTGCGAAAATGTTTTCTCTTTTTTCGTGTTCTTTTCTAGTGTTTCTTCATCTGTTATGCCAAAGCATGACGTTCCACATGGCATGACTCATCCTTGCTACTGCTTTCGCCTTGAGTCGTGATGGCTTCCTCAATGGCGTCCCTGCTGACCCCCACAAACTTTTGCGTTTTGGGGTCCTTTGTCAGCAAGGAGATGATCCTCGGCTCTGTTGCTTGTAATGTTTCTAGCACCGATAGGAATTCATTGCCAGAAATATACTCGGCATATTTCTCCCGGAGTCCTTCGTAATACGCCTCGCCTTTTCTCACGTTCCCGCCTTTCCATCCAGAAGTAGAAGGGACGGGCGTTTCTGGTCTTTTTGAGGCCTGCGAACTGGCATTTTCAGTACTCCACGCCGAGCTGGAATTGTCGATCCCCGAGTTTCTGCACTTGGCACGTGCCACTCCCCTTCCTTCCCACTCCAGACCGCGGTAGAGGGAATTGGTGACTGAGACATTATCGAGGCCTCTTCCATACTGCACTCCTGCCGAGGGAGGCTTTTCGTCGTAGTGTTTTCTACGCCTGAAAATACTATTTGTTTTTCACTTCTCTCCCGTACCGACTTTCAAGAACGAATTTTCTCCTAACCCTAACCCTGCCGAAACGACCGACCGACTTAGCGAACGAACCAACCAATCGAACAAAAACTTCCCGTGGACTTCAATATTTATTTTTGTAAAAATACAACAAAATGCGGCACAAGGCCAAAAAGGGGGATGGGGAATGACTGGTCTTCCTCTGTCTTACATTAACTTAGCTAGCCTCATTCACTGACCCAAGAAAACAATACAATATCCCTTGCACCAAAACATCATATTCTTACGTACCATTCTTGCTACAAACATCATAATGCCTCAATACACTCTGTGAAAATCTAACTAAGCCCATATGTACAATTTGTCTGGAGGTGGGGGGAAATAACATTTAAAATTGATAACCCCAATGATTTTAATACAATGAATGAAAATATATACAAAAAAACTAAACAAAATTGATGTCAGTAATAAAACCCCCCACAATCTCTAATCGTGACCGAAACATTATTTAGCTGGGCGAAATTCTAGTGGGGCTCGCAGATCTAAATTCTCGAGGACTTCTTGAGTTAACTTCCTGTTAACTCTTATTAATGTAGGAGGGAGAATCCATATAACATTTTATATTGTGTTGGTGGTTGAAGCTGAGGTATTGTTCGGTGAATCTTGGCTTTCGGTATATGGATGTCTTGAAACCCCCCCCCCCACTATGTTCGAGATATCAGAACATCAAGGAATGCTAGTTCGTTGTCGCTTTCCTTTTCCATTGTGAACTGTATCGATGATCTTACCGTGTTCACATTAACCAGCAGCGTCTGAACCCCTTCCTGGTGTGGCCAGTGTATGAATATGTCATCAAGGTATTTCAGCCATATAGTTGTGGATTCTAATGCCATCTCTTCGAAGTATTCCATGTACATGTTAGCCAGTGATGGTGATAATCGCGAGTCCAATGCTAAGTCTTCATCTTGCCGATATATGTTTGATTCCATTCCAAAAGTCAGGGTATCTAATGGTATACTGGTACATTCTCCCAGGGATGAGTCCAATGCCAGTCTGTACCTAACTACCGATAATGCCTCCACCATAGGTACCTTGGTAAACAGGCTCACCATATCCAGGCTCACTACATCCAGGCTCACCATATCCAGGCTCACCATATCCAGGCTCACCATTTGGTTGCATTTGATGGGAGAATCTATGATAAATTCCAGGAAATGAGCGAAGTTTCACACATTTGTATTCTTTAATTTTCTTTCTTTCATTTTTATTCTTTCTTTTTTATTTGAATTCTTTTCTTTGCCCTTTCTTTCATAATATCTTAATTTCTTTCATTCTATAGTTGACTTGTATTTCTCAAAATTTCGTTCGTTTGTTTTATTTTATGATTTATTTTCTTTATTCTGGAATTTTCTTTTTCCTATTCCGCTTTTCTTTTTTCTTTTTTTTTTTTCATGCGTATTTTTTAAATTTCTATTCGTTCTTTCTTTCTTTTTTTCACCCAGTTTTCATTCTTTCTTTCTTTTTCTTTCTTTCTTTTTTACCCGCTTTTCTTTCATTCTTTCTTTCTTTCTTTCTTTCTTTCTTTCTTTCTTTCTTTCTTTCACCCACTTTTCTTTCTTTCACTTTCTTTCTTTCTTTCTTTCTTTCTTTCTTTCTCCCACTTTTCCTTCCTTCTTTCTTTCTTTATTTATTTCACCCGTTTTTCTTTCTTTCTTTCTTTCTTTCTTTCTTTCACCCGCTTTTTTTTCTTGCAACGAAATTATAAGTTCTTCAATTAACCCTTGAACCCTAACCATCAATTCAAGTTACACCACTACTAACCATAAGCGTATCATACCCGATTTTGAATATATCAAAAAAATATGAAGTATAAATTCCAAGATTACTGTATTTTTCCGTGGTTTACTGATAAAAAGATATTTTGGCAATCAGGTTTTTTGTCGTAAAGTGCTCGATATCGAGACAGAGGGTTAACAGGATTAATGCTGAGAAAATGAAGAAAAAATCCCCGAAAAGTGAAGTCATCATAATAATGCCTTCGTGAGACTTCAAAGTCGGCATAAATCTGTATAAGTGTCTGTTTGCCAGTGGATGTGTATATACTCGTCTATTTTTCCATGTGTGTATGTCTGTAGGTTTATTTATGTGTACGTCCTTCCTCTTCCTTGTTTAATATATGAATAACTTTTTTAAATCTAATAAATTGTTAAACTTAGAGGAATTTTTTTTAAATTTCGCAGTAATAATAAAGTAGATCGAATAGTTAATTAATTATGCTGATCTCAATTTAATCAAATATTAATACTAATGCCCTCCAAAATACAACAATGCATCCCTGATTAAAGGTGTTTTGCTTGTTTTTAACCTTTTAAAACCATTTAATTTGAAATAAACCTCATCACTTGACAAGACACAAGAAGTGTCGAAACAAAATATCTACTTTTATAGTGTTATTATAAAATATACATGTTATACTTTCTGAATATATATATATATATATATATATATATATATATATATATATATATATATATATATTAAAAAAGGATTAATTCAATGATGTTGAACATCATTGAATTTATGCTGATGTTGAACATCATTAAATTAATCCTTTTTTAATTTATATTTGCTCTGTAATATTTTATTACATGGAGCTCTCTTCCTGTATCATTTTTTAATATTAAAATAAAATTTTTAATATTAATTAGGATCGGGTTTTTGGAATTTACCTTCCTGCTTTTTTCCCTTGGATTGAAGTATCTGAATTAAAATATATATATATATATATATATATATTCAAAACAGAAATAAGGGTTGTTTCAACGTGAGAAATTGATAAAGGGTAAAAAAATCTGAGAAGTGAATGTTTTGTTTAAAGCGTAGATATATTGTTATTAATATTATTTATCTTTTGCATAATACATTAAGTGTCTATAATTATATTTATGCCGCTATACAGGTTTCGAGTCCAAAGTTGATCTTATTTGGTAAGGTCAGAAATTTGATTCGTATGAAGAGAGTCAACTTTGGACTCGAAACACGTTAAGTGACACAAATAAAATTATGAACATTTAATGTATTATACAAAAGATAAATAATATTAATAATAAGAAGAACAAATCTACACTTTAAACAAAACGTTCTCGACTTTTCACACTTTTTCACACACACACACACACACACACACACACACACACATATATATATATATATATATATATATATATATATATATATATATATAACAATGAATGTCTATGTTTGATCATGAGCCGTTCTAATCTGAGTTTTATTTAACGGCATATCAACCTCTGTGGGTTATTTAATATAAAAAATGGGGTTTTTAAGGCTTTTTTTAAATGTTCGGTTATAGTAAAAATGTTAATTTAGTCAGATTTTGATGAAAAATTTATTTTTTATTTTAGAAAACTAAAGATGTCTTCTAGTTTTCTATTCAAAAGTGTATTGCTGGTAATAACTTTTTTCCTCCAAAAATGTGTTATGGCAATAATTTTTTACTTTCAAAAATGTGTTATGGTAATAATTTTTCTAAAAAATGCATTGTTTTTCTATAAAGTCTATTTTTACGTACATATTTCTATAAAAGTGCATTTTTATACTTTCATAGTGTTTTGACCCGAGTTTGAGGGTTAGCTATTTGCTCATAGCTGGGACCCTAACAGGTGCTATTACTCCGGGTCAGGGTGAACCGGGGAATAACAGCAATTAATAAGTGGGTCCATGCTCTTCACAACCTTCCAATCAGTGGCCTTGCTGCCGGATGCAGTTTACCGTCATACCCAGGACCTGAGCCCTTCTAAACATCGTATGGTAGCTTTAATTTCGGTGAATGATGTCGTACCATGCGAGAGGCCGAAATATTAACAACAGAAGTATATGTCCATATGTTATGTATTGTTTTACGACTAGTCTGAAATGTCATTTTATTTTTTAGCATGGGTTGCTTTGTTTAAATGTAGATGGCCTCCATTATCTGAAGGTTCTTTTTACTGTGTAAGAATTGTTGTGTTATCGACTAATATATATCTAATACTACGTATATGGCTATGTTTTCTAAGAAATGTTGTTTAATAGAACGAAGATCAGAAAGGTGACAAGTAAGTCCACGGGAGAGGGTGGTTGTAGTAAAACCAATATATATAGTGGGTTTATTATTAGTATCGGAGAGACAATCTTTGAGTGAGCATGTAAATTTATAAACTGCATTGGTTTTTTGTAAAAGAATTTAGTTGTGTGGTTGTTTAAATGTTCGTATAACAACTCTGACGATGGCTCATGTGAACTGAAAGCTTAGATCTAGGAGCATCTTAATAAAAAATATCTAAAATGTTGGACAATTTTTGTCGTTATTTTCACCCAAAATTAAAGCTACCATACAATGTTTAGAAGGGGTCATGATCAAACAGAATAGACATTCATTGTCTGTTATATGTCACAATATATGTTTGAATAATAATCTACTGCCTCAATACACTATATATATACACCACCGACCATAATTATTAGGCAAACCCAGTGTATAAAAAAGAATGATGTATTTCATACTATTTTTTAGTATTTATTGCCAAGTGAATAATTGTAAATGAAAATCGAATGGTTCTTTTGTTAATACTGCGCAATAATATGTGCATCAAATGAATTTATAAATATTGAATAATTACCAATATTGCAGTCTCATAAATGAAAGAATGAAGAAAATTTAGGGCGATTCGGACGAGTTCATCTTTGCTTCCTTGCCTTGTAAAATTTTGCAAAGTAATAATAACAAAATGACCATTCTACTTTCATTTAAAATGATCCACTTGGCAATAAATGCTAAAAATAGTATGAAATACATCATTTCTATTAAAAACTGGGGTGGCCTAATAATTATGGCTGGTAGTATATATATATATATATATATAGTCATCCGCAAACAAATCTGTTTCGCTGTATCACAGCTCATCAGTACGGTTAGACAGCCGATTGCTTTTTACCCAGGATTGAAACCCGACACAATTGGCATCAGTTGGCGATTCTACCTCTGAGCTATGGGTGCTCGGTAGAAAGAGGCAGACTTTTTAGCGTGTATATTATCATTATACACTCCCAATAGCTGAGAGTGTTCTAAGTCATTGCTGAATGAACGATGCGTAGATGCCAGAGTAGCTACTGTTTTTCAAAGTCTACCATTCTTCCAGAGAGATCAATCAGGGTTTTAGAGCGTATATATATATATATATATATATATATATATATATATATATATTAAGAGAGAGAGAGAGAGAGAGAGAGAGACGGACAGACAGACAGCAGACAGACACGATTCCGAATTCCACTAGAATTCATTTCATTCACTTCCACACAAATACCCTTGGAAAAGATATTAAGTCATCTTTTCTCTCCCCAGCTATTGGTTACATAGCATGACAGATTGTGTTTTAAAGCCTTGGTTGGCAACCAGTCTACCGCAGAAAGTAATGGCAACCTATTGCTGGAAAATCTACCTAGTGAATCACGTTTCGAAAGAGATATGATCACCCAAGCTGAATTGACTGATGATATATATATATATATATATAACCATCATAAATATATCCTAAATCAACACGTAAACCAAAATAAAACCGGCAACCAAAACACAACCAAACCCAACAACGAAAACATGTGTAATTGTAGAAACCCTAGCAACTGCCCACTACAAAATAAATGCAAAACAACCTCAATAATCTATGAATGCAACATAACATCCATCGAAAATCCAACCATAAATAAATAAAGTGCATATCGGATCAACTAAGAATACTTTTAAGCAGCGTTGGTACATGCGCCTAACCTCATTTAAAAACAGCTTATACCGAAACCAAGCATCCCTTTCCACATACTTTTGGAAGCTAAAGGATTCAAAACAGAAACACAAAGTAAAATGGAAAATCCTAGAAAAAACTAGAACTTGCAACTCACTTAATGACATCTGCCCTTTATGTCTAAGTGAAAAACTACACATTCGCCAGTACCCGAACAGCAACGATTAATTAAACCGTACAGACGAATTAGCAGTAATGCAAACATCACAAATATTTATCGCTAAAATTTAAGTAAAAAAAACAACAACAAGAAACCCCCCAAAAGAAAACAAACCCTATACAATACCAACAAAAAATAATGCAGTTGCAACAGAATAGTAGATAAATAAATTAAAAAAATACTTTATATTTATAAAATATGTTGTATAAAGGATAGATTTTATAAAGGAAATATATTTCTTAAATATTATAAAATATTATATTTTATAATATTATAAAATAGCTTAATATTATGGAATATTATAAAATATTTTTTATGAAAGATATATCTTATAAAAAAATATAGTTTATAAGAAACAAAAAATAAAAAAACAAAAAAAAGCACACACACCAATACAAAATGACACGACATTAAGGAGAAACCAACCCCAAAACAAAACAACACCTACCAACCCCTACACCAAAGGCGCCAGCAGCACCAGCCCTTTCAAGATTAATAGATTAACCTATCATGAACTCTGCCAAAAACAAACACTTAACCCTAAGACCAGTAAAAAGGTCAACGGAACTCAAAATACAGACCAACCCCTCTAGCACCCGAAAATAACAAATGCAACACAAATAAACGGTCTTTTCAACTGGATAATTCTTATTTCTAAAAAAATCACCTGAGGATGAAGCCAAAACATAATGGGCTGGCTTCGAAACATGAGAAATTTTTTGTGTAGTGATACTATGAATTTAAAAACATTGTAACAACCATTACAGTCTAACGCTCTACACTTGTATCGAGCACTCTTTATAAAAGTAAATGCATGAACAAAAGATAAATAAACCTACGAGTTCAACAACTTAAGTTACAATATATATGAATATATATATAACCCAACAAGCACTAAACTAAATTCTCTACAAAAAACCAATGTAGTGTACCAATTTACATGCCCATCTCTTATACTAATCAAAAACCTAGTACATATATTGGTTTTACTACAACCACGCTCTCCCGTAGACTTACATGTCATCTTTCTGATCAGAGTACTATTAAACAACATTTCTCTGAAAAACATAAACATGTAGGTAATATCAGACAGATTTTGGTCAACAATACGGTGATCCTTACTCATACACACAGTAAGAGGAACCTGCAGATATTGGAGGCCATGTACATCAAATCAAAACAACCAACACTCAATAAAATCAACTTTAAAACAGGAAATAACATATTACATTGCATTTGACTACATGGTTTTGTTGTCATTTCGCGCTATCACGCGGTGTGACGTCATAAAACCGCATCGCAAACTTAAGAACTGCGTCTATTATTTTTGGTAACTATCGCCGTTGCCAAGCGGAGTTTTATGTCAACACAAAATAAAATCGTCGGTGATGGCGGATTTTATAATATTTCAGTTTAAACAACCTCTTTGAAGATGGCTCATGTGAGCCGAAAGCTTAGAAGAAAACCAATAAATAATTATCCAAATGTTGGAGAATTTTTGTCTTTATTTTCAACTGAACTTAAAGCAAAAATACGACGTTTAGACATTCATTGTCTCTTATATTTAACAGCATATGTTTAGAAAATTACTTGCTGCCTCGATATACTATATATATATATATATATATATATATATATACATAAAGAATCACAAGATAGCCAAAACCTACCGCGGTTTCACACAACGGCTCGTCAGGGTCTTTGCTCTACTTTTGCTTTTCATTTGTACTTTTGCATTTGTTTGTATTTGTATCGAGCACTTTTTCTTCTTTTTTTGTGGTTGGTTCCGTTTGGGGTTTTTTTCTTTACTGCAGAGTATCGTATGTCTTGTCTTTATTCCGCGGATTTCTTTTTTTCCCCCCTCTTATCCAACGCCTTAGTGCGACGGATGTTAACGGAATTAGATTCTGTCTGTTATTCGTTTTTCTTAAAGTTTATCTTTGTATAAATTTAGGATTTAGATACTTACAGAGTCTGTTTAGTTATTATTTTGAATATATATATATATAGTGTATCAAGGCAGCAGATAATTTTCTAAACATATACTGTTAAATATAAGAGACAATGAATGTCTCTTATGTTTAATCATGAGCTGTTCTAAACATTGTATTTTGGCTTTAATTTCAGATGAAAATAAAGACAAAAATTCTTCAACATTTGGATAATTTTTTATTAAGTTATCGTTGCTTAGCAACGTTTTATATCAACACAAGAGAAAATCGTCTTTGATGGTGGATATTTTTATGTTAACGTCCTTGTAATCTCTCTGAAGATGGTTCATGTGAGCTGAAAGCTTAGAACCATTTTAATAAAAAATTACCCAAATGTTTGAGAATTTTTGTCTTTATTTTCTCCTGAAATTAAATCCAAAATACGATGTTTAGAACGGCTCATGATTAAACATAATAGACTTTCATTGTCTGTTATATTTAACAGTATATGTCTAGAATATATATATATATATATATATATATATATATATATATATATATATACAAAATTATATATATATATATAAAATTAGCTAAAATTATATATATAGCTAACTAAAAGTTCAAGCCAATCTCATCTTATCGCTTTGGATAGAATACAATCACCCGTAATAACTAACACTGTAAATCTTACCAAACTCGCACAGTTGTTTTTATTTTTCAATAAATAAGGTGGATTTTTCAGTTTTGTTTTCCTATAGTCCTTTTAGCAAGAGTTCTTGTATTTGTAATTGTCTTCATTTGCCTTTTGCATTTCCATTTGTCTTACTTCTTATTTATGTTGTCTTCATGACTTTTTATGATTTCTAGTATCCCTTTCTGAAGATCATCCATGGTTTGCTGCTTTGATTTTGTTTTTACTATTTCTTTCTGGCAATTAATCTCGTAGAAATATTTTGTGGAAAATCTTTTTTTTTGTTTGTAATGCCAGCAGCTTATCTGCGATAGTGTCGCCAAATTGTTTGTGGTCGACCTGTGTGGCACTATAGTTTACAACGTTGTTCTGTACGAGTTCTGTTGTTGTTTGGTAATTTTAAATCTTCCGTCATCAAGTTATTGTGGCGATTTGTGTACGAAATCTTCGTAACAACTTACTGTGGTGATTCGGTGTATACGTGTACGCGAGTTAGAGTCTCGTCGCCAATTTGTTGTGGCGACTTGCGTACAAATCTTCGTCGCCAATTTGTTGTGGCGACTCGTGTTCGAAATCTTCGTCGCCAATTTCTTGTGGATTACGGAAGAGGAACCGCCAAAATAATGAACAACAAAAACCGGTATGGAGATAGAAAGTAGGTTATATTGAACGTAATATACAAACTGGAACGCGGGTTAGTCAATTCAGGAATACTATTAGTAGAAATAAATATATACAAATCTTGAAGCGAAATAGTATGTCCGTGTAACTTATTCTAGCTGAGTGGAGCACAGAGCTAGTCTGGTCTCTGGGTAACTTCGGTATCTGTCGGAACGCTTCGATAACTGTAACGGGTCTCTACGATTACTCTCCACTGTAAACCTGTAACTACAACTGAGATTGTCTCTATGACAGGATTATATACACATTCAGTCGAGTCCATTATAATATACAAAAGGTGGAGATCCCACAACCGACGAACTATTCCAACATAGGCAAGGATTTTCCAAACTAGTCTGGCCAGAATAAACGAAAAGGCCTCTGTATGAATGATTGGGTGCTGGTTTGATCTCACCTTCTGAAAAATTATTCATTTTATTTGGGCTCAAGCAGATTCTGCCAGAACGGCCGAGTTATTCAATGCTCCAGACTCCAGGAATTCTGAATCTGTCAGGCGCCGACTGATTGTTCTACTGCATGAAAATGGATGTGAATTTAAATCTCGCTTACGATTGTTTTTGATGTTATCAGTGAACTCTCTCGATGGGCAGTCGTAAAGATGAAGGTCGGGATTCATGTCAGGATGAACGAGCTGTTTAATGTTCCGCAATGAAGAAAGTAGGAATCGTTCTATGGCGAATCGTGCGTTCTTTAAGAGACGAATACGTAAAATAATGAATAAAAATTAAAGAATTTCGTTTTCGACCAAAAAATGGCAGAGCAATCATAAGCAGCCGAAATCTCGACAGAAACAAATATAATCTTGATCCTAATTGAATTTCACGTCTACAAATACATTCTATCCTTTATATATATATAAATATATATATGTGTGTGTGTGTGTGTGTGTGATCCTTATCTATCTATCTATCTATCTATCTAAGTCTGTTCACATACCTCTATATATGAATGTATCTATCTCAGTTCCATATCTCAGTCTGATCATTATCTATCTATCTATCTATCTATCTATCACCCAGTCATTTCATTAATGCGTTTGGCACCTTACAAACTTTGTCAATCCCACCATATTACGAACCCGATTGCAATTTGAACTCTGCCCTCTGATTTCTCTTTCCGAGTTGCTATTCATACCACCACCCGCACATTGAAAATATTTTCAAGATCGCACGAAACAGAGACTGATGTATAGAATCTTATTCTAAAACTGTACTGTGCTACCCCCCCCCCTGCCTCATCAAAGCTGCTGAATAGGGTTGATTAACCTTTTCTCTTTCTCCCTTTTTTTGCCCCACAATGTCACGTAGGGCGACATTCTGTCAAATTATTTTTTTGAGTAGACTAGTTGCCAGCCGAGGCTATAGAACCCAATCTATCCTGCTTTTAACCAATAACTGCAGGGAAGAGACGGATTAATACCTTTCCCCAGGGTATTTGCGCGTAAGTGAATGCAAGGAATTCAACTGGAATTCGAACTCGGCTCCCCGATATCTCATTCCGATACGTTATCCACTACACTACGACGCGAATCTAATCCCTAACTAATAGCAGTTAAATAACAGATTTTTTCTTTTGTTGTAGGTCGTTTGAAAAATACTGGTGATTTTTTTGTGCATTAAAACAACAGATTCAAGCGGACAAAGATTTGAAGGGACATCCGTAAAATCTGAAAGGGGTTGATTGAAGATCGACCTGATTGTGGATTTTACTAGTACAGTAACAAGTGTCAGTTACGACTGAAAGATCCTGTGTTGTTGTGAGATCGCAAGTCGACTATCGAACTATGCCTGCCTTTATGATGTCTTCACAAATCCATTTGATGTTCAATGGCCACGGGATTGAAATACAAGATAGAAGTAACGACAGACAAAAGACGTCGAATTAAGACGAGAATCGCGAAGATTAAACCGAAATCTAAAAGGTCCGTGTCTTTAGTTTTCATTTCGTGGGTCAAGCAAACGCGTTTCAATGGCGCCTTCACACGGATGAACATGCTCGATTTTCTGATTTGACCTAACCAATCTCAAAAAAAGATTAAAACAATGTATCTATAGTGTTTGAGTAATTAGATAACATTGAAATGAATTAGAGTTGTGCGTATCGCTTTCGTATCTGTTTCTGCGTATATATGTATTTGCCTCTATGTTTTTGTGTGCATGTGTGTATAGGTGTGCAACATTATATTGTTACATACACATGTATCAACATGGCGGAGGGTGTATAAAACGCATCATTATTGTATGTAATTAAATGACATTGGGGAGAGTTCTGTGTAACACGTTTCGTCCACTTCATCAGGCTAATGTTATATTAATGTAATTATATATACGTAAGTAAGCAAATGTTTGGAGGTACAGAATTTGTATACTATTTTAAAAACAAGAAATTTATTGACAGTCCCTTTCTTCCAACATCTCATCAGGAGAAAAATCATTGGAAATATAAATCAAATGAAAAGAACAGCAACGAAAATGAGGAGCAAAAAAAACGGTGTGGGGGGGGGGAACATGTTCAAATAAATATACATATAAATATATATACTTATAACGAGGGGAGGAAAAATCGCGTGTAAATAATAAGCGAGGGACAGTTAAAATAAAATATCCCCCAACAAATGTAGAGACTTCACGAAATCCTTCTACCGGCAAAGAGAAGGTTTACGTAAAGATATTCAGACTAATTTCAAAATCTGTAAATGATTATTGGAACCAGGTGTATGCAAAATTCATTTGAACCACTCTTTCCTGTACGACTTGGCACAGGCTATATTCTCTGGTAGGTGTTGAGCAATTGCCGAGTTTTAGAGGGAAGATAACGTATGTTATCTATTTTGAAAAATCGTATTTTAGAAGGTACATGTTGATTAATTCTTATTTCCAAATATAATGTTGTACGCTACACATAACCAGCAGCGCCCTGACAATTAAATTCATATACTTACTTAATTTGATGGAGGGCAAATCATCCTTACGAAACGATGGAAACGCAGACCTAGCCCGAAAAATACAACGCAGAACAACAGACAGAAAACAACCAGAAATCGACTTGCTAACCTGCTTAACCAAGTTATGGCTCTTATCCCCAATCCAAGGAACCTTCAAATAAACCAGAGACATAGAAAGCCCAAGGACTTTGGGAGAATGAAATTCCCTAGTCTTCTTATTAATGATATAATTAATAAGGGCTTCCGGATAGCCATTACTAAGGGAAATCTTCCTGATATTCTCAAATTCAGAGTCCAGTCTGGTAGGAGAACGCATTTTGAGCGCCGTGTACACCAAGATTTTAATAAGATTAATTTTGCTAATGTAGGTGTAAACGCACACCAACTAATATACAGGCCAGTAAAGGTGGGTTTACGATAAATACCTGTAAGAAAGCCCCCTCTACTACACGTCCAAAAAGGGCAAACAATTGTCAATAAATCCTTTGTCTTTAATATAGCATATACATGTGTGTGTGTGTGTGTGTGTGTGTGTGTGTGTGTGTGTGTGTGTGTGTGTGTAAAAATATTCTCAGATAAAATCTGTAGAAAGGAACAATATGACTAAAAGAGACAAGAGAAAAACTGTATTTAGTTTTAACCAACACGTTTCGTCCACTGGCCGACATTAACAAAGCACAAAACGAAATTAATTTATTTGAAACTAGCAGTATAGCCCGGCGTTGCTCGGGTGTAATGAAAGCTTTAAAACTAATCCATGGTCCTGGAGCTCAGACTCTTTGGACGTTGGCACGAAAGACTAAAAAGCAATAGTTGTTTCCAGTTAAAGCGAAACCGTAGACTGAAAGAAAAATGAATGGATGTAAGTCAAATTTTGATTTCCTGATATCGATATCAAATAAGTTTTTTTCGTCGTAAACTGAATTTTGTAGGCTAAATAAGTCCTCTGAATAAATGGTATCATGGCTGAGACTAAGAACTACAATTATACCTACTTAGAGCCAAACCCGAAGCAAAAACTAAAATAAAAGGGCTGAAAAAATACAGACATACAAGCAAATAAACAAACACAAATATCTTGCCTTTTATATGCATATATTATCGATTTTCTGCACTATTGTAAGAACTGCAACCTTGAAACTTCTGAATATCATTTCATATGTCTTTGTCTATGAGTGTATAAAATTTGATTAAAATCGGACCACTCCTTCTATAACCCGATTTTTTCGATTATCGATTTTTGATATTTATCAGGGGTACCTCGACACAAAACCTAGCTAAGAACACTCGCATTGTTAACAAAGAATAATTCTATTTTTATTTAGAATTATCCATTTGGCAATAAATACTAAAATAGTATGAAATACATCATTTTTTTAAAAAACTGGGGCGGTCTAATAATTATGCCCGCTAATATTTATATCTATCTATCTATCTATCTATCTATCTATCTATATATATATATATATATATATATATATATATATATATATATATATTTCTTACCCCAGTCCACTACGGATTGGAGGTCATTCTTCAAGCTCGGCAGCGAGGTTCGCTTTGTCGGCCACACCGGATTTTTGATCGAGGCGAGAGTAAATTGTGGTGTCATCGGCGTACATGCCTACTTGGGATCTTAAGACATCCTCTTCTATAAATACTTTCACGGCTTCTGCTCTGATGAACTTAGATCACTGGTGCCCCCTAGGTACGAATTTGCACGAGATACTAGATTAGCAACTAGGCCCCACTGTTTTACAGTGAAACCGATTAAATGTAACTGCAATTTATACTCCAACAGCTTCTTTTCTCGCACTTCCCACCAATGGGATTCCTTTTCTACATACTTGCTTCCCCGACAGCTACAATCTCCAGGAGTTTAAATGTAAGGTCAAGAGACACCTCCTAACACACTAACTCTCATCCATTCTCTCAAACACTCTTCCCATCTACCCAACCCTCATCCTCGGTATCCTTACCCGTCTATTACCCTCCTTCTGACATTTCCTATATCTAACCACTCTTTCACATCCCTTTCCCCTATATAACCCCCTGTGCAATAGTGACAGTGGACTGCCTTGCTTTTGGGTGAAATGATTAATATATATATATATATATATATATATAAACAGTACTGATAAAAAGGATGGGACTTGAAAACTTGTTAAAGCCTAATCTCCAATATAAGTCACTATTTAATAATTATATAAATAGAAAATAATAGATTTTTTTTTCGTTTTCCAGTATTTATTAAATAAAGGAGAATTAAGTCTTTTGAATAATAATTGTTGTTTTATTGATGTAAGTATACACTTTTGATTGTTTATCTTGTTTATGAAAGTCATTGGCCCTAAGAAATTTTGCAATCGTCTATCATAAAACCAAGTCTGTTGCAGGAAAGAAATTTGAGAACAGTTTTGTAATGCCATTAAATGGTTTTATTTTTTTTATTTTCAGAAAGAGCATCAGATGTCAAGTTATCATTTAAAACCGAAATAAAATAATCAACCTTTTCTCTATTCAACATAAAAAGACCGATCAGTTTCCAGTTGTTAGAATGTATTCATGGAAACAACTAATTACCCATCATCAAACTTATTGCCGGCCTCTTTCTCTCTCTCTCTTTCACTCCCCCTTGTCTCTCTCACACACTTTTCTCTCCCTCTCTCTCTCTCTCTCTCTCTCTCTATATATATATATATATATATATATATATATATATATATATATAGGTGAGGATGTTTTGCTATGAAAACCTATTCATGTCCTCGGTCAAAAAGAAATGATCTTTCAGGTGACTGGGGCTAAATCTTTATTCTCTTGAAGGGCCTTTTAAAAATTCTGTCATGTACCGAGAAACCTTAAACCTATTAAAAGGTGCGAATATTTACGCACATTAACATGAGAGACATTGTAAAGTTCTCAACCCAACCAAGAAAGAATTAAACAATCAGTCAGTTAAGTGCCATACGTGAAACACGCTTGGGCGATCATGTCTCAAAAGAGACTTGACTGACTGGGCAGAAGATTATCCCGCAGTAGGTTGCCATTGCTTTCTGCGGTAGACTGGTTGCCAGCCAAGGCTATAGAACCCAATCTGTCCTGTTATTTAACCCATAACTGGAAGGAAGAGACGGATTAATACCTTTCCCGAGGGTATTTGCACGTAAGTGAATGCGTGGAATTCAACTGGAATTCGAACTCGGTTCCCCGATTTCTTGTCCCGAGCCGATATCCACTGCACCACAACGCACATCCAATAAAATAGACTCTTATAGCACCTGGTATTCTCAAGCGGTCACCCACCTAAGTACTGACCAGGCTCGATGTTACTTAACTTCGGTGATCGAACAAGAACCAGTGTATTCAACGTGAAACAATAGATAAGATAAAGTCATTTTGCTGATTTAGTTTTCAACACACACACACCTACACACACACACACACGTATAGATATATACGTGTATGTGAGTGTGTACAAATTTTAAAAGGAGAATATGAAAAAAAAGGGCAAAAGAAAGAAAACTTATCCTAGCTGACACTTTTCTTCCTCTGAGGGACTTTAGCAAAGCCATTTCTTTTTTATACACAGATGGAAGCACATGGAAAAACTTAACCAATAAAATAATGCAAATAGAAAACAATCGAGAAGTATGAGCAGTCAATTGCTGATATCTACTGACGAGTGGACGGAGTAATTCCCTGTGAGCACGTTTACGAAACTCTGGAGTCGGAATTCTGAAGGTAATAACAATCAGTTAAGTAACAAACCTTTCGCTTTTATGAACTTTCTCTCTCTCTCTCTCTCTTTCTCTATGTATATATATATATGTGTGTGTGTGTGTGTGTGTGTGTGTATGTATATAAAGACAGAAAATTAATACAAGTAAAATGTATATATATATATATATATATATATATGTGTGTGTGTGTGTGTGTGTGTGTATGTATATGAAGACAGAAAATTAATACAAGTAAAATGCATATATATATATATATATATATGTGTGTGTGTGTGTGTATGTATATAAAGACAGAAAATTAATACAAGTAAAATGTATATATTTATATATATATATATATATATGTGTGTGCGTGTGTGTGTGTGTGTGTGTGTGTGTCTGTGTGTGTGTGTATATATAAAATTTTAAACATTACATTTACTGGATACTCCGGTTTGAGTATACATCTTTTTTTCTTCTTCTTTTATGTGCCTTGTCCCTTCAAGACGTAGGCGATCATGGCTCTTCACGCCTCCCTATCCCTGGTGGCTCTTAGCACGGTTTCTACTATTACACCACGCAACCCTCGTTCCATCATCCACCTGATTAGATCCTTCAAATATGTTATCCTCTGCTTTCTCCTGTCTCTTTTTCCCTCTATCTGGCCTGTTAGTATCAGGTTCTCCAAGCCCTCCTTCCTCATTGCATGTCCCAGGAACTTTAGCTGTCTCTTCCTGATGCTCAGTATTAATTTCCTTTTGGTTTTCATCCTTTTCAAAACCTCATCATTGCTCACTTGCTCGGTCCACGATATCCACAGCATCCTTCTGTAGAACCACATTTCAGCTGCTTCAAGTTTTGCCTTCATGTTTGAAGCTATTGTCCAGCATTCACTGTCATATTGAAGAACTGACATCACATAGCAATCCAGTACTCTCTTCTTTGTTTCTAGTGAAAGTTTCCTGTCTCTTAATACTTTACTCAGCTTCTGGAACGCACCCTTCGACATGCCATTTCGCTCTCGGACCTCTGTTTCACACTTTGTGTCTTCTGTCAGAACTTTTACCAGGTATTTCAACTTTTGTACCTGTTTGATTTTAGTATCCCCAACCTGTATTTGGGGCTGCGCCTTTTCTAATGACCATGCATTCAGTTTTCTTGCTTTTTATTTGTAGTCCTTTTTTATCACGCTCCTCAGCTACCTTCTATAGGAGGTCTTGTAGTTTCCTTTCCATGTCTGCTATCAGCACTGTATCATCTACGTACATTGTGTTGTTCAAATTGTGGCCTCCGATGAGATATCCTGGCATAACATCTAGGGTTCGGCCAGTGCATCCGAAAATCTTAATAAAGAAAATGTCATCCGATAGGGCTTGAACTTGCATCCCCCCTGTAGGTGGAAACATCGTTAACCGTGACGAATTAGCTTAATTTCCTAAACAAATGCAACTCACTTTTCAGAAGGAAGATATTCTTTATTAAGATTCTCAAATATACAAAAAATCATAGGAGAAGTCATCAATTGATGTATATTGTTCGGGGTCGCAAGTTCGAATCCTGCCAAATGACACACATTCTCAAACCAAATTTCTAAAAAATACAAAGGCCAGTATATATATATATATATATACTATTTAATTAAACACAGAATATCTACTCAAATACGAGTATCGATTAAAAATTATGTTCAAACACATAAAATTAGATATGTCGGTTGTTAATCCATTTCGCTAATCTTCGGAACTTTCCGTAACACACACACACACACACACACACACACACACACACACACATATATATATATATATAGTCATCCACAGACAGATCTATTTCGCTGTATCACAGCTCATCAGTACGGTTAGACTCCGATTGCTTCTAGCTAGGATTGAAACCAGACCGACCGAATTGACATCAGTCGGCGATTCTACCTTTAGGCTATGGCCGCTATGTGATATATATATATATATATATATATATATATATATATATATAATGGTAAAGAATTAGAGAGGGGAAAACTTAAATGAATATAAGTTAGATGCTAAATGTATGTTCTCTCTTTGTTTGCACAGAGAGCTCTTTAAAGACTGAATTTAGATGGCCTCCAAAACTTTGAGGTGGTAACTTGAGTGGGACCTGCTTAAGATAGAAAATGTGTCCATACTAAAGCTAGCGGCACAATTATGCTTATTAATAAGGTGTTCTGCAATAGAAGACTCGTATGTATTGATCGGCCTATCAGACGAGGAATAGTTCAAATTCCAGATTTTTGTGGAGGCGTACTGTTTAATTGTAGAAACTAGTCTTTGAGTAGTTCTCCCTATGTAGTTCGATCCATAACTACATTTAAGCATAGAAATCAATGCGGTATTATGGTTTAGGGAGAGAACATCTTTCCGTATAGAAGAAAAGACAGATTTAGAAAAAGAAAAAACACAAGAATATTGGTAGCAAACTAACATTGTCGAACTGCAACAGAAAAACCCGCTGAGCAAATCTATCACTAACAGAACCCAGCCAAGGAAGGTGCAGATACACAGGACATTTTGGTACTATTGCTGGTTTACTCCTACTAAATTCCAATACCTCATTTATAATCACCTATAGGACAACATTTAATGGATAGTCCTTATGACAGAGAGTGGTAGTACATATTTATTTTTTGTCTTCATGTAACCATCAACTCATTTCTCTTGTTTAATAAACTAGGGTTACTTAAGTGTCTTAAGATAATTAATTTTTCAGCAAGTCATAAATTTTATCTATTTCTTTTCCCGTTCTAAAATCTAGTTCTGCCTATGATATCCCATTTGATGACGGGTAAAATATCACCATTCCTTAATTGCCAGAAATACTTAGAGAAAACAGTGCGGTTTTTGTATTTTACATTACCTAAAGTCAAAGGTGGTAAAAACGAAACTTCTAAGGGTGTGTGTGTGTGTGTGTGTGTGTGTGTGTGTGTGTGTGTGTGTGTGTGTGTGTGTGTGTGTGTGTGTGTGACCACGCCCAAAGTCTTTGTGCCCTAGATTGACATTTAAATATTTTTTATTTCATACATGCATAAATATATATTTTCCCGGTCTGTACAGACATAGAAATTTTTAAAACAAACAAAACTTTTATTTCTTGTTCATTCAAACTGAAAATTGTTTTCATTCGCTTCAATATGAAAATATTTTACAACAGCTGAACACGTCAACCCATTTTTAGATGAACGTGGCTCCAATTTGTAACGATTTTGAACAAATTGACCAAAATATTTGAGCAGCAATTTGTGCCACGCTTGCATTTGTGTTTCTCCCAAGGTCTTTAAACTATTTTAACAAACTATTTTTGAAACTGTTGCGGATCCGGATGAGGAACCACACAAAATAATGAACAACAAAACAGATATTTGAGATAGAAAAATAGGTTATATTGAACGTAAATATACAAACTGGAACGCAGGTTAGTAATCCAGAAATACATTAGTAAGAAATAAGTCTTGAAGTGAAGCCGTGCTGGAAATAGTATATCCGTGTAATATTATTCTGGCTGAGTGGAGGTCACAGCTACTATGCCTACTGACGCGGTATTCTCTGTGTAACTTCGGTATTGTTCGGTAACTTACGGATCAGTTCCGATGTCTCTCCGATAAATCTCTATGGCTGGAGTATATGTATACTCAAGTCGATTCCATTATCATACAAAAGGGGGAGGTCCCACAACAGAAACCCATAGAAAAAAATCTATAAATAAAAAGATATTCGTGATTAATGTTGTAACACTCTGCACCGGACGTCTGGCACCCCTCAGGCCAGATCCTGGTCGAAACGGCACCATATGTGACGCCTCAGGCCGGGCTGACCGTCTGTCTAATGTGACGCTCATTCTCGCTGACGGTCGTTATGACACTGCCACCCAATCGTGACGATTTCGTCCGATGATGTCGCCACAATATCTGGGTTACAGGACGTCTTTTGCAACAACGGGCCACTGTCCCACGTTGTGATTAGATTCCATAGGTATCGTCTTGCAATCTTAATAGTCGTCCCTTTTAGCCAATCCGGACACTGGTGTACACTTGTGGTTTGAAAAAAAAAATAAACAAGGCAACAAAAAAGAATTAATAAAATAAATGAACAAAATCGGACACGCCTGGAGAGTTACGAAATATATATATATATATATATATATAAAACAAAAAAAACAATGTCTTTCTTTTCCTAAGAATACAGTTGTCGAAAATGATATACAATCGTCGAAAATGATATACAATCGTCGAAAATGATATACAGTTGTTGAAAATGCTGGTTGCAACGGAGAGAGAAAGTTCGCCAAAAGCATCATAGCTTCTAATCGTTAAACGAAATGTTTTGTCTAAGTTTCGTTAGCGTTGAAATAAACAGAACTTTTCAAATTTTCGCCAAAGTCTCTTCTCGTATTTCATTAAAGTCTTTTCATTAATTCTCTATAATCAGGATTGTCAATTTTCTATGTAACTTCGAAAACAGCAAAGTTCTTTCGGGTTCTTGACGGAATCTGACGGAATATGCCGAATCGGAGGCGCTGGCGGGGAATGTGGGGTGTTGACGGCGGTGGCTCTCTACCCGAAATCTCTACCAAACTGCGACTCAAAAACTGTCATCCAACTCAACTTTTCGGGTCGAGCATCTATTTTTATAACCAATTTCGATCCTCTCTGGGGATCCGGCCGGCTCACAGTCTTCGGCCAATGAAATCGGTCTCCGCCCACTCGATTTGCGGAAAGTTTTAGCTTGACCAATGAGATTATGCCAACTCACATCGTACCTCGGGTTATTACGGACTGCTGTGTTCACCACAACATTCTATACTTTATAACTCTTAGCAATATTAGCCTTCTTACTATACGTCCCAGTCATTCTACTGCCGGCCAATTTTTACAAATTTGCTACCGATTACTTACTATTACTCTCTGTTCATCTTTCTTTTAATTGCCCTCTGAGTGTCAAACTTTATAAACACTCTTACCTCATTAAGCGTCATAAAAATTTCAACTTCCTCTAAATATAAAACTTAATTTTGTTTCCATTTTCGTTCTCGCTTACACCGTCCATTGAATTCACGGCATTCTTCTGGAAAACTACATCTATGTTACCTCAAGTTTCCTCTTAATATTTCGGTCCTGGGTATGACGATAAACTGCATCCGGAAGCAAGGCCTCTGATTAGGATGTTGGGAAGAGCATGGAACCACTTCTTAATCGCTGTTGTTCCCAAGTTCACCCTGACACAGCGTGGTAGCATCTGTTAGGGTCCCAGCTATGGGCAAAATGTGGTCAAAACACTACAAAAGTATAAAAATAGACTTTTATAAAAAAAAATATACATTTTTGAAGAAAAAACATTTTTAACATGATACGTTTTTTGTAGAAAAAGAATTATTACCAGCAGTGCATTTTTAATACAAAATTAGAAGACATCTTCATTTTCTAAAATAAAAAAAAATGATCAAAATCTGACTAAATCAACTTTCTCACTGTAAATGAACATTAAAAAATACCATAAAACACTATCTTTTTGGAATTAAATAACCCACAGAGATGTTGATATGCCGTTAAACAAAACTCAAACTCAGACACTTAATACTTCTTAATATTTCATAATACTTTGTTAATCCCAATGCGCCTTTGAATTCGATGTAGCATTTTCCCCCGTCTTTTAAAACAATTTCTTTATCGTCCGAACCAAATCACCCAGACATTTGTCTGGGTGATTTTATCGTCCGAACCAAATCACCCAGACATTATTATCAAATACAGAAAAGAGAAGATTACAAAACGATTGACAAGTGCATAACATGTAACAAAAAAATATTTGCGAATAATTGTGAAAAACTAAGCAAACACAGAGACGTGGAAATGGAAACAGAAAAAAAAAACATGTGGTACTTAAAAACTGAATCACTTTCTGCTGCGGTTGGAGCTTTGGGTGTGATAAAAAAAGAAACTCAAAAAGAAATCAACAAAATCCCTGGCGCCCATACACTGTAAATATCCAGCAAAGAGCTTTGTGTTTTGTTAATAGCTGTATTTGGGTTTAAAGTGCTCCGTATGTATTGATATTCCAAGGACATCGTATCATATCACGGCCACAAAACCTACTCCCATAAGAAAGTAAGAATTGTATATAATGAGTACTCCGTATGTGCTACGCTAAAACCACGATTTGGCATTCCAAATCACATATCAAGGCTACAAAAGCTATTCTACTTAGAAAGTAACAAGCGTATGTAATGAGTGATCTGTAGGTGTTCGGCTAAAACAACGGTTTGACATTACAAGGACATCGTATCATATCAAAGCCGCAAAACCTACACCGCTTAGAAAGAAAGAAGGGTATGTAATGAGTACTCCGTATGTATTCGGCTAAAACAACGATTTTACATTCCAAGAAAATCATATCATATCAAGGCCACACAACTTACTCGAGTAAGAAAGTAAGAAGGCTATGGACAGAGTGTTCCGTATGTGTTTTGATTTGATATTTCAAGGACATCATATTATACAAAGGCGACAAAACTAACTCCACTGAGAAAGTAAGAAGTGTATGTACTGAGTACTCCGTATGTATTCGGTTAAAACCACGATTATACATTCCAATAACATCATATCATATCAAGGCCACAAAACCTACTCCACTGAGAAAGTAAGAATGTATGTAATGAGTGCTTTGAATGTATTCGGCTTAAACTACGATTTTAATTTTAAAGATATTACGTCCTTGAAAAGTGAAATCGTGGTTTTCGCCGAACACATACGGTGCACTCATTACATACTGTTCTTAATTTTTCAGTTCAGTTAATTTTTCAGATAATTTCATATCAAGGCCACAAAACCTTCTCTACTTAGAAAGTAAGAAGGGTACGTTATGAGTGCTTTGTATGTGCATGGCTAAACCCACGATTTGACATTCCAAATGACATATCATATCAAAGCCACAAAACCTACTGAACTGAAAAATTAAGAACAGTATGTAATGAGTGCACCGTATGTGTTCGGCGAAAACCACGATTTCACTTTTCAAGGACGTAATATCTTATACACGCCACAACACGCACTCCACTTAGAAAGTAAGAAGGGTACGTTATGAGTGCGCCGCACGTGCTTTGTTAAAACATCTATTTTATATTTTAAGGGCATCATATCATATCAAGTCCACAAAACCTACCCACTGAGAAATTAAGAAGGGTATGTATTGAGTGCTCCAACCTGTGTTCGATTAAAACACAATTTTACATGCCAGGGATATAACATTTTATCAAGTCCTCAAAGGTTACTCCATTTAGAAAGTAAGAAGGGTATGTACTTAGTGCTCCGTCCGTGCTCGGCTAAAACAAACATTTTACATTCAAATGACATCATATCCTATCAAAGCAACAAAACCAACTTCAGTTAGAAAGTAAGAAAGGTGTGTAATGAGATCTCCGTATCTGCTTGGTTAAAATCACGATTTTACATTCCAAGGACATCATATCATATCAAAAACACAAAACCTACTCCACTAAGAAATTAAGAAAGGTATGTAATGAGTGCTCCGTGTGTGTTCCGCTAAAACCACAATTTGACATTCCAAGGACATCATATCATTTCAAGGCACAAAACCTACTTCACTTAGAAAGGATGAAGGGTATGTAATGAGTGCTCCTTATGTGTTCGTCTTAAACTACGATTTTACATTCCAAGGACATCATTTCATATCAAGAACGCAAAACCTACTCCCATGTGAAAGTAAGAATTGTATGTAATGAGTGCTCGGATAAAACCACGATTTTACACTGTAAGGTCAACATATCATATATAGGCCACAAAATCTTCTCCACTTAGAATGTAAGAAGTGTATGTCGTAAGAGCTTATCTGCTCGGCTAAAACTACGATTTGACACTCCAAGCACATTATATCTTATCAAAGCCTCACAACACACGGATCAAATGGGCATGGATTTTAATGGGCCCCTATCCTATGCCTTCTGGAATTACTACTTAGTTAGAAATAGGTGAGTATTCCCGCTTTTCATTCGCATTCTGATGCCCAAACATGAAAACGGAAACCATTAACCAATTCTGTTAAGAGAACTGCGTGAGTACTTGATAAAATTAAGGATTGCAGCCAGCATGACAATGGGGGAATGGAGAACGTGAGCGTTACATTAGCCTTATCTGGAGACACTTTACACTGACCCTGGCATACAAAAGAAAATCTCAATGGGAGCGAGTATTACCCTGCACCGGCACGAATGCTACGCCTCACGAAAGACTCTTTTCATATTGCGTCGTTACTCCAGTGGCCGGATGTGCGTTGTGGTACAGTGGATATCGGCTCGGAACGAGAAACCGGGGAGCCGAGTTCGAATTCCAGTTGAATCCCTTGTATTCACTTACACGCAAATACCCTTGGGAAAGGTATTAATCCGTCTCTTCCTTCCAGTTATGGGTTAAATAGCAGGACAGATTGGGTTCTATAGCCTTGGTCGGCAACCAGTCTACCGCAGAAAGCAATGGCAACCTACTGCGGAATAATCTTCTGCCCAGTCAGTCATGTCTCGAAAGAGACATGATCGCCCAAGCGTGTATCACGTATGGCACTTAACTAACTGACTGACCCTTAGGAAAGGTATTAATCCGTCTCTTCCCTCCAGTTATAGGTTAAATAACAGGACAGATTGGGTTCTATAGCCTTGGTCGGCAACTAGTCTACCGCAGAAAGCAATGGCAACCTACTGCGGGATAATCTTCTGCCCAGTCAGTCATGTGTCTTTCGAGACATGGTCGTCCAAGCGTGTATCACGTATGGCACTTAACTGACTGACTCCAGTGTCCACTCTTTACCTCGGCGTCTCTCCTTAACGGGACTAGTATGTCAGTTCCAGTAATATAGGATCCTCTAGTTGACGAAGTAAATTTGTTAGAAGCGAATCCACAATACCCGCACATACGATAGGCTGATGGACGTGAAGTGACTGATATATCCTGGAAAAGGTATATATATCTGATTCGCAGTAGTTAAGTGGTTTAGGCAAATGCAACCGGGTAGAACTATCTAGTACGCAGACGTAATGAGCAACTAATGTATTTAAAGATCAGAACGATGTTAAGAAAAAGTCTATATATGAAATAACTTTTTATTTTAATGCTTCAAAGAACAGTTTATCAAGGAAAAACAGGATATAAAGGTAAATTATATAATTTTATTACATAACTTGACTATCAGTTTTCTAAGGTCGAGTTACGTCACAGATTTCTTCGCCATGTTTTCAATGCAACGGCCAGTAAAGAGCCGGTGTAACTTAGTAGAATAACCAAATTTATATTCATACCCTAAAAAATTTTCAATAATGCAAAATGATTATTTAAGTTTATGGATTTATTTAATCGTTCTGATGTTTTTGATCATCTACTTTTTTCGAATGTTATATAATTTTTCTTACAACTTTATCGAAATAAGTTTATTGAGCTTTATATTTTGGAATTACAGAATTTACTTTCATTTCCTTATTTCTCCTTGATAAAATGTTCTTTGAATCTTTAAAATAAAAAGTTATTTCACATTTAAACTTTTCCTTAACATTGTTCTGATCTTTATGCTCGCTACTATATATATATATATATATATATATATATATATATATATATATATATATAAGGAAAATGTCCTTAAGAGGTGTGCCCCTGAACTTTCCCCTGTCCTCTCTAAACTGTTTAACTACTGCCTTTCTGCTTCCTGCTTTCCTGCATGCTGGAAATTCTCCTCAGTCGTTCCTGTCTTTAAGAACTGTGGTGAACCCTCGGACCCATCCAACTATCGCCCTATCAGTCTTCTACCAATATTCGGGAAAGTGTTCGAAGCTATAATCAATGCTGAAATAGTTCATCATCTCACCGCCCACAAACTGTTCTCCGACAGGCAATATGGATTCCGATTTGACAGGTCCACAGACGACCTGCTAACAACTGTAACGGAGTACATGCTACAAGCCCTTGATGAGTCTGACGAGGCTCGCGCGGTTGCTCTGGATATCTCCAAGGCTTTCGACAGGGTTTGGCACCCTGGCCTCCTATGCAAACTACGCGGTTATGGTATTACCGGTTGCCTGCTTGACCTAATCCAATCTTTCTTAAATAACCGCAAAATGAAGGTCGTTCTGAATGGGCGTGCCTCTTCGTCTTACAGCACGAATGCTGGTGTCCCACAAGGCTCTATCCTGGGCCCAACGCTCTTCCTTATTTTCATCAACGACCTCCCAGATGAGATCAAGTCCCAAGTAGGCATCTACGCAGATGACACTACAATATACTCCCGCTCCAGTAAGAAACCTGTCGTGGCGGACAGACATAATCTCGCTGCTGACCTTGAGCGGGATCTACACTCTGTGGTGAACTGGGGCAAGAAGTGGCTTGTCAACTTCAATTCCTCTAAGACCAAGCTGTTGTCTGTCAACCATTACAGGCAACCTCTTCTGCCTCCCATAAGCATGGACCAGATGATTCTCCCGGAGAGTAATACACTACGCCTCCTCGGACTTACCCTGTCCTCAGACCTCAAATGGAAGCACTATATTGAATCCATAGCAAAATCTACTGCTAAGAAGATTGGGTCACTATTTCGATCCAGGATGTTTTTTCCACCTGAATCCATCCTGCATATATACAAGTCAACCATCCGTCCGTGCATGGAGTACTGCTGCCATTTATGGTCAGGTGCCCCTGCCGTTCTCCTCAGTGTTCTTGACAAGCTCCAAAGGAGAGTCTGTAATGTGATAGGTACTGATCTGGCGACTCGACTGCAGCCACTTTCCCATCGTCGAAATGTGGCCTCCCTCTGTCTCTTCTATAAATACTTTCATGGCTTCTGCTCGGATGAGCTTAAGTCACTGATGCCTCCTCAACAGGTGTTTACCCGTGCAACCAGACTGGCAACTGGGTCCCACCCATTCACAGTCAGGTTAGCCAAACGCAGACAACAATTCTACTCCTGCAGCTTCCTCTCTCGCACTTCCCGCCTGTGGAACTCACTCCCGTATTCTTGCTTTCCTGACGGCTACGACCTCCAGAAATTTAAAAGCAAAGTTAATACTCACCTACTAACCACTGGACTCTAGCTCTCTCCCCTCCCCTGTATAATCTTCACGTTCTCTCCGCCCATGTATCTGTCATTGCACCCGCTTTCTCAGCTTTCTATTGTTCCTTTCTAACTAGCTTGTACTCCTCACTCTTTTCTAATTAATCTTTCTACATTTATGTAACCCCCTGCACATCAGTGGCGTTTCTGCCTTGCTCGGAGTGAAATGATTAAAAAAAAAAAAAAAATTTAAATCACAATTTCCAGAGTTTCACGTTCTTCCACATGTGTCGTATCAACATTAAAAAATTCAGTCGGAGGAAGTCCTAAAGAACGGAACGCGTCACAGAAAAAGTTATTTTAAATTTTGTCATATAATATATATATATAATATATAGTCATTCGCAGGCAGATCTGTTTCGCTGCATCACAGCTCATCAGTATGGTTAGACAGCCGATTGCTTTTTACACAGGATTGAAACCCGACCGAATTGGCGTCAGTCAGCGATGCTACCTCTCTCCCTCTCTCTCTCTCTCTCTCTCTCTCTCTCTCTATATATATATATATATATATATATATATATATATACTACATGTATATATGTACACAAAAGTGTACATTTTGTATTAAAAAGCAATCGGAGTCTATTTCCGGAAGCATTCTACAATAATTATTTTCAAACCTAGGTCGCGTAATAACTTTTTGACAAATGGAATATATATGTATATATATATATATATATAGAGAGAGAGAGAGAGAGAGAGAGAGCACGTGTGTGTGTGTGTGTGTGTGTGTGTGTGTGTGTGTGTGTGTGTGTGTTTGAGAAAGAGGGAAAGAAATACATTTTTTCGGCCCAACCAGGAAGCCCTTATCCAAAGAATTCTGTTGGGTTTTTGTAACTGGACCCGGCCGAAAACTTTTCAGCACCCCCTCTCTAAGCTGTTTCTCATCCCCCCCCCCCAGTGGTTCACACGTCGCTTTTATTCCCCTCGCTTCGCTATCAGCCTTTGCCTCACCCCGCTGCCTTCATTGACTTTTTATTTACTTTATTTTAGGTACATTTTCTTCATTCTCTCCTTCTCTCTCAGTCTGTCTGTCTGTCTGTCTGTCTGTCTGTCTGTCTGTCTGTCTGCCGCTTTCACCCGCTCTCACGTACACGTCTCCGCCACCCGACGCCTTTTTAGCCCATTCATTCCACCCTGAATCCATTCATTCATTGAGCGATCTTCCTCTTTCTCGCAACTCGTAAACTGTCTCGCCATCAATTTCCCACCTCACCCCCACCACCACCACAAAAATATGCTAATCATGTTTGGGTAAATAAAACTTGCATAAAACTGGACTCGAACGAATGTGAAGGCAGACCTGAACAAGAGAACGAAGGCAAATGATTCTTCTCACACGAAACTCACATTAATCTTATTATTACTTCTTTTCTTTTTTTTTTCATTGAAAAAAAGAGAGAAAAGAAAAAAAAAAGAGACGAAGTCTGTTTTTAAGGTGAGTAGCGGAGGATTTTAGTGTAAAAAAAGAGTAAACCAAAAGCCCCCCACTCTCTCCGACTAGATCTTATTTTTTTGTCGGCCACACAAGCCTCATTCTCTTCTTTATATCGGAACATATTTTGACAATCCAACGCAACATTTGTCTGGACCTGACGTCGTTACAGCCATTCAAATCTAGTTTAAATAAACAAAAAAAAAAAAATACATAAAAAGATTTGAAGGTTTTGCTCAGCGGTAGAGCGGCGGACTACTAATTTCGAATGAATTGATTTTAACTGCTGTGATTTTTAAACAGATTTCAATTTCATTATTCAAATTTGTTTAATATCAAACCTAGAAGATTTTCACTGCTATGTATACAAATAACAGAGCTAAATTTGTCTCAGTACGGTTAGACATCCGATTGCATTTAGCCAGGACTGAAAACAGACCGAATTGACATCAGTCGGAGATTCTACCCCTGAGCTATCGGCGCTCGGTAGAAGAAGGCAAACTTTTAGCGTGTGATATATAATATAACACACGCTAGTAACTGAGAGTGTTCTCATTAATTACTGAATGAACGATGCGTAGATGCTAGAGTAGCTACTGTTTTTTCAAAGTCTATCATTCTTCCGAAGTGCTCAATCAGGGTGTGAGAGCGTAAATAGTCATCCGCACACACACACACACACACACACACACACACACACACACACACACGCGCGCGCGCGCGCGCGCGCACGCACACGCACACGCACACACACACATATATATATATATATATTGTGGCCATAAAGTCTGTCCGCACTTTAAAAAAATTATAAATTTATTTGTATTTGTGATAGAAATAATCTGTAAAAAAATGTTATAAAGTTTAATGTACCTAGTTTTAAGTATAGTTATTGATACGAATGTAATTTCTGGCATTACTGTAAATCAGTGGGCAAATAATTTCTGTGAACTTCAAAATCGTATTACCTTTTGTATTGCTAATGATGGAGGACATGTGGAAACTTAAATAAAATTTCAATAAAACCTTAAAAAATATAGATTTACTTCTTTCTAATCATTTTTACAAATTATTTCTATCATAAATACAAATAAAGTTATTAATTTTTAAAGTGCACACGAACTTTATGAACACTTTGTATATATATACATATATATATATATATATATATATATATATATATATATATATATATATATTTAGTATATCGAGGCAGCAAGTAATTTTCTAAACATATGCTATTAAATATAAGAGACAATGAATGTCTATTATGTTTAATCATGAGCCTTTCTAAACATCGTATTTTGGCTTTAATTTCAGGTGAAAATAAAGACAAAAATTCTCCAACATTTGGATAATTATTTATTGGTTTTCTTCTAAGCTTTCGGCTCACATGAGCCATCTTCAGAGAGGTAGTTTAAACTGAAATATTATAAAATCCACCATCACCGACGATTTTATTTTGTGTTGAAGATGGCTCATGTGAGCCGAAAGCTTAGAAGCAAATTAATAAAAAATTATCCGGATGTTGGAGAATTTTTGTCTTTATTTTCAACTGAAATTAAAGCAAAAATACGACGTTTAGAACGGCTCATGGTTAAACATAATAGACATTCATTGTCTCTTATATTTAATAGCATATGTTTAGAAAAAAAAAAAAATATATATATATATATATATATATATGTGTGTGTGTGTGTGTGTGTGTGTGTGTGTGTGTGTGTGTGTGTTTTAAAAAAAGAATGCAAAAATACCGAGAAAGGCTTTTAAATTACAAACAAATCTATTCTCATAAAATCTTTACATTTGTCAAATTTAAAACTTTCTCTGGATTCTGTATATTCTTATTTTAAAAAAAACCATCTTGTTGATACAGAAAATGCATGAAGAGAGGAAAACAAATCTGTTACATTCACCCATTCTGAAAAATTGAATAAGGATTCGTTTTGGAAAAGGCTGTTTGAATTTCATGATTTTAAGCAAATCCCAAAAATAAGAAAAGGATTTGTCTTCTGAAAGACTGTATGAATTTGATGATTTTGAGTCATTCTGAAAATAAAAACAGGATTTATCTTGGAAAGGCTGTATGAATTTCATGATTTTGTGCCATTCTGACAATGAGTAGTGGATTTACTTTTAATTCGATAGGAAAAAGCTGCGAAAATTTAAAAACTTTCGATTTGAACTAAGAATTGTAAGAATAAATATTAACGATTTGTTTTTTAAAGTCACACATTTTCATTCTTCTTTGATCATGTAAAATTGCCAGCAATTTATTACCTAACTTGCTTTTAACTATTTCGTTGTATGTTTGCGCGTACCAAATTATTTTCCTATTTCGATTATGTTATATATATATATTGTGGGTACAATTTCCTCTTTGTATGACACACACACACACACACACACACACACACACACACACACACACACACACATTCTCCCTCACTTTTTCTAATCTTCTCACTTTGTTTGTTTTTTTTTCAATTGGAGTAGATAGACTAAACTATCGCCCGGTTCACACTCCACCCACACCTATTGAACAGGTGAAGAGACTCACCTTTTGTTTCCTATTTAGGATGTGGCTCTCGGTTTTCTTTTCTAATCTTCACTTTGTTTGTTTTTTTTTCAATTGGAGAAGAGATTAAACTATCGCCCGGTCCACACCCCACATCTATTGAACAGGTGGTAGACTCATCCTCAGCTTCATTGTGATGTGGTTTCCGGTTTTCTCTTTTCTAATCTTCACTTTGATTTTTTTTTTTTTTCAATTGGAGTAGATAGACTAAACTATTGCCCGGTTCACACTCCACCCAAATTCATTGAACAGGTGAAGAGACTCATCCTTGTTTCCTATTTAGGATGTGGTTTCCGGGTTTTCTTTCTAATCTTCTCACTTTTGATTTTTTTTTTCAATTGGAGATAGACTAAACTATCGCTTAAGCCACACTCCACCCAAATCTATTGAACAGGTGAAGAGATCATCCCTTGTTTCCTATTTAGACAATTTTATTTTCTCTTTTCTAATCTTCTCACTTTGTTTGTTTTTTCAATTGGAGTAGATAGACTAAACTATCGTTCGGTTCATACTCCACCCACATCTATTGAACAGGGTGAAGAGACTCATCCCTTGTTTCCTATTTAGGATGTGGTTTTGGTTTTCTCTTTTTCTAATCTTCTCACTTTTGTTTGTTTTTTTCCAATTGAGTAGATAGACTAAACTATCGCCCGGTTCACACTCCACCCACATCTATTGAACAGGTGAAGAGACTCATCCCTTGTTTCCTAGTTTTAGGATGTGGTTTCCGGTTTTCTCTTTTCTAATCTTTCACTTTGATTTTTTTTTTTTTCAATTGGAGAGATAGACTCAAACTATCGCCCGGTACCACTCCACCCACATCTATTGAACAGGTGAAGAGACTCATCCCTTGTTTCCTATTTAGGATGTGGTTTCCGGTTTTCTCTTTTCTAATCTTCTTCACCTTGTTTGTTTTTTTTTCAATTGGAGTAGATAGACTAAACTATCGTCGTCACCCACCACATCTATTGAACAGGTGAAGAGACTCATCCCTTTGTTTCTATTTAGGATGTGGTTTCCGGTTTTCTCTTTCTAAATCTTCACTTTGATTTTTTTTTTTTTTTTTTCAATTGGAGTAGATAGACTAAACTATCGCCTGGTTCACACTCCACCCACATCTATTGGACAGGTGAAGTGACTCATCCCTTGTTTCCTATTTAGGATGTGGTTTCCGGTTTTCTCTTTTCTAATCTTCTCACTTTGTTTGTTTTTTTTTTTTTCAATTACAGATAGACTAAACTATCGCCCGGTTCACACTCCACCCAAATCTATTGAATAAGTAAGAGACTCATCCCTTGTTTCCTATTTAGGATGTGTGTCTTCCGGTTTTCTTTCTAATCTTCTCACTTTGTTTGTTTTTTTCAATTGAGACACTAAACTATCGCCCGGTTCACACTCCACCCACATCTATTGAACAGGTGAAGAGACTCTATCCCTTTGTTTCCTATTTAGGATGTGGTTTCCGGTTTTCTCTTTCTAATCTTCTCACTTTGTTTGTTTTTTTTTTTCTCAATTGGAGTAGATAGACTAAACTATCGCCCGGTTCACACTCCACCCACATCTATTGAACAGGTGAAGAGACTCATCCCTTGTTTCCCTATTTATGATGTGGCTCTCGGTTTTCTCTTTTCTAATCTTCTCACTTTGATTTTTTTTTTCAATTGGAGTAGATAGACCAAACTATCGCTCGTTCACACTCCACCCACATTCATTGAACAGGCAGACTTCCATCCCTTGTTTCCTATTTAGAGGGTTTCCGGTTTTCTTTTCTAATCTTTCTCACTTTATTGTTTTTTCAATTGGAGTAGATAGACTAAACTATCGCCCGGTTCACACTCCACCCAAACGTTCGAACAGGTGAAGAGACTCATCCCTTGTTTCCTATTTAGGATGTGGTTTCCGTTTTCTCTTTTCTAATCTTCTCACTTTGTTTGTTTTTTTTCAATTGGAGTAGATAGACTAAATCCATCGCTCCGGTTCACACTCCACCCACATCTATTGAACAGGTGAAGAGACTCATCCCTTGTTTCATTAAAGTTCAATTGAGATAGACTAAACTATCGCCTGGTTCACACTCCACCCACATCTATTGAACAGGTGAAGAGACTCATCCTCTTTGCTCTATTGTATGGTTTCCGGTTTTCTCTTTTCTAATCTTCTACTTTGTTTGTTTTTTTTTCAATTGTTAAGATAGACTAAACTATCGCCCGGTTCACACTCCACCCACGTCTATTGAACAGGTGAAGAGGCTCATCCCTTGTTTCCTATTTAGGATGTGGTTTCCGGTTTTCTCTTTTCTATCTTCTCACTTTGTTTTTTTTTTTTCAATTGGAGTAGATAGACTAAACTATCGCCCGGTTCACACTCCACCCACACCTATTGAACAGGTGAAGAGGCTCATCCCTTGTTTCCTGTTTAGGATGTGGTTTCCGGTTTTCTCTTTTCTAATCTTCTCAGTTTTTTTTTGTTTTGTTTTTTTCAATTGGAGTAGATAGACTAAACTATCGCCCGGTTCACACTCCACCCACATCTATTGAACAGGTGAAGAGACTCATCCCTTGTTTCCTATTTAGGATGTGGTTTCCGGTTTTCTCTTTTCTAATCTTCTCACTTTGATTTTTTTTTTTTCAATTGGAGTAGATAGACTAAACTATCGCCCGGTTCACACTCCACCCACATCTATTGAACAGGTGAAGAGACTCATCCCTTGTTTCCTATTTAGGATGTGGTTTCCGGTTTTCTCTTTTCTAATCTTCTCACTTTGTTTGTTTTTTTTTCAATTGGAGTAGATAGACTAAACTATCGCCCGGTTCACACTCCACCCACATCTATTGAACAGGTGAAGAGACTCATCCCTTGTTTCCTATTTAGGATGTGGTTTCCGGTTTTCTCTTTTCTAATCTTCTCACTTTGATTTTTTTTTTTCAATTGGAGTAGATAGACTAAACTATCGCCCGGTTCACACTCCACCCGCATCTATTGAACAGGTGAAGAGACTCATCCCTTGTTTCCTATTTAGGATGTGGTTTCCGGTTTTCTCTTTTCTAATCTTCTCACTTTGTTTGTTTTTTTTTCAATTGGAGTAGATAGACTAAACTATCGCCCGTTCACACTCCACCCAAATCTATTGAACAGGTGAAGAGACTCATCCCTTGTTTCCTATTTAGGATGTGGTTTCCGGTTTTCTCTTTTCTAATCTTCTCACTTTGTTTGTTTTTTTTTTCAATTGGAGTAGATAGACTAAACTATCGCCCGGTTCACACTCCACCCACATCTATTGAACAGGTGAAGAGACTCATCCCTTGTTTCCTATTTAGGATGTGGTTTCCGGTTTTCTCTTTTCTAATCTTCTCACTTTGTTTGTTTTTTTTCAATTGGAGTAGATAGACTAAACTATCGCCCGGTTCACACTCCACCCACATCTATTGAACAGGTGAAGAGACTCATCCCTTGTTTCCTGTTTAGGATGTGGTTTCCGGTTTTCTCTTTTCTAATCTTCTCACTTTGATTTTTTTTTTTTCAATTGGAGTAGATAGACTAAACTATCGCCCGGTTCACACTCCACCCACATCTATTGAACAGGTGAAGAGACTCATCCCTTGTTTCCTATTTAGGATGTGGTTTCCGGTTTTCTCTTTTCTAATCTTCTCACTTTGTTTGTTTTTTTTTCAATTGGAGTAGATAGACTAAACTATCGCCCGGTTCACACTCCACCCACATCTATTGAACAGGTGAAGAGACTCATCCCTTGTTTCCTATTTAGGATGTGGTTTCCGGTTTTCTCTTTTCTAATCTTCTCACTTTGTTTGTTTTTTTTTCAATTGGAGTAGATAGACTAAACTATCGCCCGGTTCACACTCCACCCACATCTATTGAACAGGTGAAGAGACTCATCCCTTGTTTCCTATTTAGGATGTGGTTTCCGGTTTTCTCTTTTCTAATCTTCTCACTTTGATTTTTTTTTTTTCAATTGGAGTAGATAGACTAAACTATCGCCCGGTTCACACTCCACCCACATCTATTGAACAGGTGAAGAGACTCATCCCTTGTTTCCTATTTAGGATGTGGTTTCCGGTTTTCTCTTTTCTAATCTTCTCACTTTGTTTGTTTTTTTTTCAATTGGAGTAGATAGACTAAACTATCGCCTGGTTCACACTCCACCCACGTCTATTGAACAGGTGAAGAGGCTCATCCCTTGTTTCCTATTTAGGATGTGGTTTCCGGTTTTCTCTTTTCTATCTTCTCACTTTGTTTTTTTTTTTTCAATTGGAGTAGATAGACTAAACTATCGCCCGGTTCACACTCCACCCACACCTATTGAACAGGTGAAGAGGCTCATTCCTTGTTTCCTGTTTAGGATGTGGTTTCCGGTTTTCTCTTTTCTAATCTTCTCAGTTTTTTTTTGTTTTGTTTTTTTCAATTGGAGTAGATAGACTAAACTATCGCCCGGTTCACACTCCACCCACATCTATTGAACAGGTGAAGAGGCTCATCCCTTGTTTCCTATTTAGGATGTGGTTTCCGGTTTTCTCTTTTCTATCTTCTCACTTTGTTTTTTTTTTTTCAATTGGAGTAGATAGACTAAACTATCGCCCGGTTCACACTCCACCCACACCTATTGAACAGGTGAAGAGGCTCATCCCTTGTTTCCTGTTTAGGATGTGGTTTCCGGTTTTCTCTTTTCTAATCTTCTCAGTTTTTTTTTGTTTTGTTTTTTTCAATTGGAGTAGATAGACTAAACTATCGCCCGGTTCACACTCCACCCACATCTATTGAACAGGTGAAGAGGCTCATCCCTTGTTTCCTATTTAGGATGCGGTTTCCGGTTTTCTCTTTTCTAATCTTCTCAGTTTTTTTTTGTTTTTTTTTCAATTGGAGTAGATAGACTAAACTATCGCCCGGTTCACACTCCACCCACACCTATTGAACAGGTGAAGAGGCTCATCCCTTGTTTCCTATTTAGGATGTGGTTTCCGGTTTTCTCTTTTCTAATCTTCTCAGTTTTTGTTTTTTTTTTTTCAATTGGAGTAGATAGACTAAACTATCGCCCGGTTCACACTCCACCCACACCTATTGAACAGGTGAAGAGGCTCATCCCTTGTTTCCTATTTAGGATGCGGTTTCCGGTTTTCTCTTTTCTAATCTTCTCAGTTTTTTTTTTTTTTTTTCAATTGGAGTAGATAGACTAAACTATCGCCCGGTTCACACTCCACCCACATCTATTGAACAGGTGAAGAGGCTCATCCCTTGTTTCCTATTTAGGATGTGGTTTCCGGTTTTCTCTTTTCTATCTTCTCACTTTGTTTTTTTTTTTTCAATTGGAGTAGATAGACTAAACTATCGCCCGGTTCACACTCCACCCACACCTATTGAACAGGTGAAGAGGCTCATCCCTTGTTTCCTGTTTGGGATGTGGTTTCCGGTTTTCTCTTTTCTAATCTTCTCAGTTTTTTTTTGTTTTGTTTTTTTCAATTGGAGTAGATAGACTAAACTATCGCCCGGTTCACACTCCGCCCACACCTATTGAACAGGTGAAGAGGCTCATCCCTTGTTTCCTGTTTAGGATGTGGTTTCCGGTTTTCTCTTTTCTAATCTTCTCAGTTTTTTTTTTTTTTTTCAATTGGAGTAGATAGACTAAACTATCGCCCGGTTCACACTCCACCCACATCTATTGAACAGGTGAAGAGGCTCATCCCTTGTTTCCTGTTTAGGATGCGGTTTCCGGTTTTCTCTTTTCCAATCTCTTCACTCTTATTTAGCCCCCTGCACATCAGTGGTGTTACCGCCTTGCTTGGGGGTGATATGATTAAAAAATATATATATATATATATTCTGCAGTATTTATGAAAATTGATTTTCAAACGTAGATATCGCGAAAAAAATAGAGGTAAATACTCTAGTCTACTATCAAAATGCGAGCTAAAACTCTTTATAAGTGCGTGCGTGTGTCTGTGTTTCTATCTATGTGATCGAAGTTTAATTTTAGGATTTTCGTTAAGTTTGAAAAAAAAAACAAGTAAATCATTTTCAAATTCAATATGTTTCAATCATGAGCCCTGTCAGGCGCACATCAGCGTTAAACACGTGTGACATTTCTAGTTTCAGGTGGATCTATTTCCGGAACATGTTCAGTTTAACGTGTTTAACAGTTTAACTTCAGTGCGCAATCTCCAAAAGTATGACTGATTACACGACCTCGAGTTCAAACCTCTAACGACTTGTCTGTCACGGGGAAATACAAAAAAATTGTGTTCGCTTTTGCTTTCCTTATGGATTGGCTTTTCTTTGAAAAATGTGTCACTTGTTCTTTTTTTTTTAAAATTGTTTCTCTAACTGAGTAAGGTCCGACTGAGAGAAAAAAAAGTAAGAAATTGATGGACGGAGACAGGACGGCATACGGGGAAGTAAATCAAATTTTGAAATTGCTATGGGTGATGAGAAAGGGGGTTGGAAATATCAATCAGCCACATTTTTATTCCATGCATATCGAGTTTATCTATCTATCTATCTATCTATCTATCTATCTATCTATCTATCATCATCTATCTATCTATCATTCAATCACTCTGCTCATTATCTATCTATCTATCTATCTATCTATCTATCTATCAATCTATCTATCATTCAATCACTCTGCTCATTATCTATCTATCTATCTATCTATCTATAAGTTCATTACTATCTATCTGTTCATTACTATCTATCTATCTATCTATCTATCTATCTATCTATCACTCTGTTCATCTATCTATCTATCTATCTATCTATCTATCTATCTATCTATCTATCTATGCACAAATACACTGTCACAACTATATATATATATATATATATATATATATATATATATATATATATGTAAAAGCGCAGAACAATTCTTTTTACATTCCCTGTCTCTTTCTCTTTTTCTCTTTCATACATACGCATATATAAATTCAGCATAAATACATTTATGTACACACACAAACGCATTTATGTTCAGAAGATATACTATGAAGATTTACTCCCGAATAATACATATAAAGTCACAGACACACGCGCTCATACACACACATTCATATATATATATATATATATATATATATATATATATATATATATATATATGTTCTTCCGAATTAGACTATATATATATATATATATATATATATATATATATATATATATATATACCCAACCGGCCATAATTATTAGGCCACCTCAGTTTTATCAAAGAAATGATGTATTTCATACTATCTTTAGTATTTATTGCCAAATGAAAATAGAGTGGTTCTTTTGTTTTTCGTACTTTGAAACATTTTACAAGGCAATGAAGCAAAGATGAACTCGTCTGAATCACCCTCAATTTTCTTCATTCTTTCATTAATGAAACTGCATTATAGGTAATTATTAAATATTTATAAATTCATTTGATGGACATGTTATTGTGCAATATTAACAAAAGGACCGTTCTATTTCGCGTTGTGGCGCAGTGGATATCGGCTCGGAACGAGAAATCGGAGAGCCGAGTTCGAATTCCAGTTTAATTCCTTACATTCACTTACGCGTAAATACCCTTGGGAAAGGTGTTAATCCGTCTCTTCCTTCCAGTTATGGGTTAAATAACAGGACAGATTGGGTTCTATAGCCTTGCTCGGCAACCAGTCTACCGTAGAAAGCAATGGCAACCTACTGCGGGATAATCTTCTGCTCAGTCAGTCATGTCTCTTTCGAGACATGATCGCCCAAGCGTGTATCACGTATGGCACGTAACTGACTGACTATTGTTTACTTGGAAATAGATATTAAAAAATAGTATGAAATCCATCATTTTTGTAAAACACTGGGGTGACCTAATAATTATGGCCGGTAGTGTACATATTTGTACATCCGTTTTAAATATACTCTAGCACAGATTAATTCCCATAGAACTCTTTTCCCTCTTTTAGTCAAATATTATCAACTCGCAAGCACACATACAGGCATATAGACGCGGACTCGTGGACTCGCTCACTCACTCATGCACATTCGTTAATCAATTTGAATATTTTTTATAAAATTCTATCAATTTATCCACTGAACTCGCCTTCGGGCTTAAAAGGGAAGAAACAATCTTTTGCATCGAGATTTCTATCTTTATCCCTTCGTTGGAAGCAGCGTCGATGCCAAGACCAAAGACCACTAGAGAATTTCACTTACTTTTTAACCGGCCCCCAAAAGTGGCTTTAATAACGAAATCGTCTGTCAAAAAGCAAGAAATGAACCTTGAATTGAACATTTAAAACTGTTCACTTTCTTCCTTGTTTCCATCTGGTCTACTTGCCTATTTCTCACTAAGTAGTGAGTTCGATCCTCGCTGCCTGCCTCAGCTTATGGAGTAACAATCCCCTCAGCATCTACCCCTCATTAAACCTCTAACTGACTGCTTTTATTAAAATATACAACACGATTTGGACTACTTGCGTATTTGCTTGGATAATATGAAAAATGACTAATCTTTCCCTCAAACTTTACTTTTGTGACCACGATAATGATATATCTAAAACATTTGTGACCACGATAATGATATATCTAAAACATTTGTGACCACGATAATGATATATCTAAAATTTTTACGACTAGGATAATGATATATCTAAAACATTTGTGGCCACGATAATGATATATCTAAAACTTTTGTGACCACGATAATGATATATCTAAAATTTTTGTGACTAGGATAATGATATATCTAAACATTTTATGACTAGCATAATGATATATCTAAAACTTACCTATTCCCATTGAAGAAACTGGTGAATGTGATCATCTCGTTTATGTGAAGTAGAAATAAAGTGACAAACGATTCAAAAGTAGCATTTATTTATTTATTTATTCTAGGATTGCATATGAGAGGCAACAAAAAATTAAAAAAGAATAGCTTTTTGCGATTTCCATTTATACTTCAAATGAGTTTCAAGAATCAGCCTCACCCGCAAATTTAATCTCCCATCTTTTTGTAACACCAAATAAACGTTGAAAAGTGGTATTAACAATGGTAAGTCGTTATTAGTTCATTTGTCGATGGACGCTCATCAGTTAGGACACCACGCTCTATGTGTTGTTATCGTTTTTCGCAAAAGAAAAAAAAAAGAAAAGAAAGGATCTAAAAAAGAACAAACAAATTTGAAAATGGATTTACGACATTGGGACTTTTATTCTCTCAGTCAAGCTGGAGAGATGACGTGGCATTCCGCAGTATAATTCTCCAACACAACACGCATCGCCCTTGACAAAAAGGCAGGGCTCCCTCTCTGGGCTAGTCTGCCGCGTCAAGGCTAAACCCCACACCCACTTAAAATGAAGGTATATTTATATTAAAGACACCCGTAAACTGATTCGTCTCAACCATCGTTCTAACAATAGTCATAAAACCTTTGAATCTGATACATGTAACTTAAACTTGCTGAACTTTGGTACTAGAATCATATTTATTTGTGGTCTAAATAAAACTAGTCTTTTTTATCTTGCTGTCTTCTTATCACACACATATGTATACATACGCGCATATGTACACACACCTAGGTGCAACCATGGACACACACACACACACACACACACACACACTAGCTTAATGTAACTGTCGATGTTTTAACAATTTAACAAATTATTTTTTTTAATTTTCAACTGCACAGGGCAACAATGTTTTCATTAGACAATCCTTAGTAGCACCGTTCAAAGTCCAGTATATTCTGGTAAAACAGCTAGCTTTGCTTCTTTGAGTACGCCCCTCTTTAATGTTCTCCTTAAATTTATCAAGATGGGCATCATGCGTATAGATTTTGAGGGGACATCCTGCAACACATTTTGCCGTAGTTCTTCACCACAGTCCCAACAAGTTCCACACAGTTTGCGGCCTTGCAATTCCCCGGAAAGCCCCTTATCTCTGTGATAAAACTGTTTCACGTTACTTTCATCGTCATAGTAAGCTTCTTGGGGAATTCCTTGAACTCTATAATATTTATATCTGTGGTCCGACGATATGAAAACTGTGAGCATCAACACAGTGTCATGGGAGAGCGTAGCAGTCAACCGGTTCAAATGGAGAGGAACCCTGGCCCAACAACTTAAATCAAGGGAGAAGCAACTAACACAAGTCGCCATGGATAGGCGGGTTCGCAGGAAGCAAAATGACAGCTCTGACAGACCAGAAACAAAACATAAATGCAGCCTCTGTAACAAAGACTGTCACTCCCTCATCGGTTTCTACAGTCACAGACGCCGATGCTCCAGCCAAGCAGATAGCTAGGATGCTACCCATGGTCAACGAAGCTTTGATTTTTGCAACGAAGCTTTGATTTTTTTTTTTTTCGCAGACAAGTTAGAGAAGAAGGCTTCAAAGGTTATTAAGAGCCGTAGAGTGCTTATCTATAACTGTGACAAGTTATTTCAAATTGTAAACGCAAATTCTACTCCAGCAGCTTCTTCTGTGAAACCAATGAAATTGTGAACGCAAATTCTACTATATCAGTTTCTTCTCTCGCACTTCCCGTATGTGGAATTCACTTCCGTTTACTTGCTTTCCCGACGGATACAATCTCCAAGAATTCAAATGTAAAGTCAATAATCATCTCCTATCTCACTAACTTGTATCCTCTTTCTCTATCATCAGTATTCTCATCCTTTTCCTACCCAATTCCTGACACACCCCTATAACCTGTCACTCTTTCTCATAACTTACCTCCTATGTAAACCCCAGCTCAACAGTGACAGTAAAAAGCTTTGCTTGAGCCATCTCCGTTCTCACTAATCTGCATTCTCTCTCTCATGCTCCTTTCTCCGTCTACTCCACTCTCATCAGCATTCTCATCTTCTCTTACCCACTTCCTGACACCCCTATAACCTGTCACTTTTTCTCATAACTTACCTCCAATGTAACCCCCTGCTCAACAGTGGCAGTGAAATACCTTGTTTGGGTCATCTCTTATCTCACTAACCTGCATCCTCTCTCTCATGCTCCTTTCTTTGTCCACTCCACTCTAATCAGTATTTTCATCCTTCTCTTACTCTCTTCCTGACATCCCCTGTAACCTGTCACTCTTTCTCATAACTTTCTCACCCCTCTCTTATCCAATTCCTGAAACCCCTTATAACCTGTCACTCTTTCTCATAACTTTCCTCCTATCTAACCCCCTGCTCAACAGTGGTAGTAAACTGTCTTGCTTGGGGCGATATGATGATAAAAAAATGAGTAAAATAAGGCCCAATTTGGAGGAAAAGGAAATGATACTTTCAAGGGTCCAACAGTGACTTTCATTTGACGTTCCTCCCCAAATTGAACTCGGTCCGCTGTGTCCAGACCCACCTGTGGTAGTGAGCGTGCTGTCTCAAAGGCAAATATAACACAGAAACATGATAAAGCCACCTTGGAGACCCGTGAAAAAGGCCTCTGTTTGAAAGTGACCGATAACCTCCCAACTGTATTCTTCATATTTCAAGGCTTCTAGCAAGATCTTGACACCGAGTGAGTCAGAGGGAGAGATGGATGCATGCCCTCTCGTGAAGTCACATGTAAATCGAGTTACCTGAAGAGAGAGCTAACTCGAGGTACATGAAGTGAGATGTAACTCAAGGTACATGAAATGAGATATAACTTGAGGTACCTGAAGAGAAATGTAACTCGATGTAGCTGGAAAGCGATGCAACTTGAGATACCTGATATAAAACTCTAGGTACCTAAAGAGAGATGTAACTCTAGGTACCTGAAGAAAGATGTAACTCTAGGTACCTGAAGAAAGATATAACCTGAGGTACTTGAAGTAAGATATTTGATGCACCTGTAGAAAGATGTAACTCAATGTACGTGAAGTGAGATGTAGATCAAGGTACCTGAAGTGAGATGTAACTTGAGGTACGTGAGGAAAAATGTAACTCGATGTACCTGGAAAAAGGCACAACTTGAGGTACCTGAAGTGATATATAGCTCTAGGTACCTGAAGAGGGATGTAACTCGAGGTACATGAAGAGAGATGTAATTTGAGGTACTTGAAGTAAGATATTCGTGTAATGAGTCGTTCGGTCGACTTGACACCCCCAAAGCGAATGAAGGTGGGCAGGAGCGGAAACCGTGTTTTGCATAGGCGAGTTACCAAGCTCTATGTAAAGATCTAGAATAATAGAGAGGTGAGACATCCTGAGAGGTGTAGACTGTGCACGTCGCTACGACAGTAGGAGAGAGACGGAATTTGTTTCGTGACGCATTTCAACACAATCCGATGCACCTGTAGAGAGACGTAACTCGAGGTACCTGAAGTGTGATGTAGGTCGGGGCAACTTTTGGAAAAGAAACAAACAGGCAGACAACACCTTTGGTCGTTGGAGCTGATGAAGTAATTTAATTTATTTTAGGGCCTCATCCTTATAGATCCTAACTCATTTTCCATACACAGAATATTGTCTTTGTTTTTTATTTTTCTGGCCGGATGAAGCCGATACCAATAGGCATTTGGCGAAACGAATGGCTGTGTTGCTTGTTTATATCCTTTCCTTTTGTTTCATCATCTTCACTTTTGTTTTGGATACTATCACACACACACACACACACACACACACACACATATATATATATATATATATATATATATATATATATATATATATATATATATATATATAATTCCAGGTGAAGAGGACTCAAGGTTTTACTATTTTGAGTGCCCCGGCATTTATTTTATTATGAACAGTGCTTAATATAATAAATATTATAGAGCTTAATATAATTATATAGCTATGAATGAATTGTACATTGCGACACAGAAATTTCTGTTTCGAGATATATTCTCTTCATCAGGCAATGTTTGATGTTGGTTGTGCAGATGATCTACATTTAAATAACAAAAACCTTTGGTTTGCTGTGTATGTATGTGGGAAGTGTGTATTTTATTATGAACAGTGATCAATATAATATATATTATAGACCTTAATATAATTATATAGTTATGAATTTTAATATAATTATGTAGTTATGAATTTCCGTGTTGCAATGTACAATTAATTCATAACTATACTAGCAGTATAACCCGGCGTTGCTCGGATGTAATGAAAGCTTTAAAACTAATCCATGGTCCTGGAGCTCAGACTTTTTGGACGTTGGCATAGAAGACTAAAAAGCAATAGTTGTTTCCAGTTAAAGCGAAACCGTAGACTGAAAGAAAAATGAATGGATGTTAGTCAAATTTTGATTTCCTGGTATCGATATCAAATAAGTTTTTTTCGTTGTAAACTTGTTGAAGGTTAAATAAGTCCTCTGAGTAAATGGTATCATGGCTGAGACTAAGAACTACAATTATACCTACTTAGAGCCAAACCCGAAGCAAAAACTAAAATAAAAGGGCTAAAAAAATACAGACATACAGGCAGATAAACAGACACACACACAAACATCTTGCCTTTTATATATATATATATATTATCGATTTTCTGCACTATTGTAAGAACTACAACCTTGAAACTTCTGAATATCATTTCTTATGTCTTTGTCTATGAGTGTATCAAATTTGATTAAAATCAGACCACTCCTTCTATAACCCGGTTTTTTTCGATTATTGACTTTTGATATTTATCGGGGGTACCTCGACACAAAAACCTAGCTAAGAACACTCGCAGACGCTTATAGAACAACTGTGTAAATTTTCAAGAAAATTGGTTCAGCCGTTTCGGAGTCTATAGGTAACACACACACACACACACACACACACACACACACACACACAAAGTTCTATTTATAAATAAGTTTAGATTTGTTCTTTATGATTATTACATGAAATTTTCACGATCTATATATATATATATATATATATATATATATATATATATATGAGTCAAATATATGAATCCGAATCCGACAAGATAAATAGATAGAATAAATAATGAACAAGTAGGAAAAAAGTGTATTTAATCTGACATATTTCACTTTTAACAAGCTTCTTCAGCGATTTATTAATGACAAATGATTTAAAAATCCAAGAGACAGTATGTTGATTGAGGTACAGTTTCATTCGTCAGATACGTGGCTCATGTGATAAAGCAATGGATGAATATTAAATGTAGAAGAAAAAACTTGTGTCTGTTTAAGTGTGTGCCAACGCATAATAAAAACATTAGATGTTTATTATGAATGTAAGTATATGTAAGCGAAAATAATGTGTGTTAAGCGCACCCAAACCATAGACGTAGTAAGTGTGTTTGTATGTCGATAACATTAGTATGTGTGAATGACAGTGACGAAATATATTTCCGTTTAAAATACGTAAAAATTATTGTATACATGTGTCAAGTGATGGAACGAATGTTCTTTTTAAATAAAATGAGAAAATCAGTTATGAATGTATGTGTTGAGAGAACTCATGTGTGAATGTGTGCGTTTATGAGTCAGTGTATGCACGTGTATGTATTTATGTAAACATTATTTGTATCAACCAAGATGAGAACAAAAGTTCGAAATAATCCCAAGGTTATTGAAAATTACTCATCTCAGAAATAAATAGAGAATACAAAGGAACCTTATATATATATATATATATATATATATATATATATATATATATATATATATATTATCAAATGCATTACACATGCACAGAAACAAATTCATCAACAATTTTATCTAAAAAAATTCCACACTCATTCAAAGAAAAAAATCAACTCAGAAAGGAAATACTACTCGTGTGGGTCGCTATCGAATTTTCCTAAAATATCAATCTGCTTCTTGACTTCTTTCCAATCTCACCTTTGCCGAAAATATTCCTTTTTCTCAAGTAAGCATATACGGGCACAAACATTTTGAAAAAACAATCAAAAGAAAATGTTAAATCCATTGCCTCATGTTTTTGAAGATCTACAACACATACGTCCATCCCAAACCATAAACAATTTGATCGAAATTTAAACAATATTCATAAGGCACGTTGTGTACCGCATATGACTGAAATTTAAAAGTCTTGATAAACCAGTCACATCCTTGCTCTTGTATATAAACACGTGCAACAACATAAATCTTAGATTTGCCTGCATAAAATTTCTCAGAGTACGAAACACGTCGACTAAGAATAGTTTTTCTCTTGTCTTTATATATCTACTTAAATACGAGTAACAATAAAAAAATAAAGTTCAAACAATTAATTTAAAATTGTCGGTTGTTTATAACCAAAGTTTCGTATATATATATATATATATATATATATATATATATATATATATATATATATATATCCGAGTGAATACAGAACGAAGAATTCTTTCTACGTCCAAAACATTAATTTAAAACAGTGATCGATATATAATATACTATATAGAGCTGTGAATATTTATTATAAATTGTATTTTAGAACATGTACATAACTTCTCTATATATAATCGCTACAAGGGCGCAATCGTTTCAGCACTGGAGTAGCAGTGCTTCGTCAGGGGATGTGCAAGTTACCGTATTTAAGTAGATATTCTGTTTTTAATTTAAACATTATTATATATTTATATCTACTGGCCTGATTATTTACGATAAATTGTTATTACGAAAATGTGTACCATTCGGTCTAAGACCTTGCCAGATCAAATGGTAGCTTCCCCTATGTAGATAGGGGTCGCAGGTTCGAATCCTGCCGAATGGCACACATTTTCGTAATAAAAATTTATCGTAAATATTCAGGCCAGTAGATATAAATATATAATACTGTTTAAATTAAAAACAGAATATCTACTTGAATACGAGTATCGATAAAAAAATAATGTTCAAACAATTCATTTCATATATATATATATATATATATAGGATTTCCGGTAACTTCCACATCGCCTGACGAAGCACTGCTACTCCTGTGCTAAAACGATTGCGCCCTCGTACCGTTTATATATAGAGAAGTTATGTACATGTTCTAAAATACAATTTATAATATATATATATATATATATATATATATATATATATATATATAGAGAGAGAGAGAGAGAGAGAGATAATCCTAATGAAGCGGCTCGGCTCCAGCTATTCACCCACCATCGTAAGGTTGCTTCTCTGTGACTTTTCTATAAATACTTTCATAGTTTTTGTTCGGATAAGCTGTTCGCCATGATAGCAAGACTTTATGAATTTAAGTGCAGTTCTAGAATATTGTCGAGATCTCAACAATTTACAACTGAGCTGGTGTTGTGGGATCTCCCCTTTTTTATGATAATAGACTCGAGTGAGTATACATATACTCCTGCCATAATGAGATCAGTTAGTTATCGGAGAGTACCAGGACTGATCCATAAGATACCGAACGATACCGAAGTCACACAGAGAATACCGCTTCAGTAGTCATAGTAGCTCTGAGCTCCACTCAGACAGAATAGTATTACACGGATATACTAATTCCAGCACGGCTTCACTTCAAAGACTTGTATATATATATATATATATATATATATATATATATATATATATATATATATATACTCCTTATTCATCGTATTTCTGGATTACTAACCTGTGTCCCAGTTGTATATTTACGTTTAATATAACCTATTTTTCTATCTCAAATACCTGTTTTGTTGTGCATTATTTTGTTTGGTTCATCACTCGGAATCCACAACTTGTCGACGAAGACTGGAACTCACCTATATACCACAACAGCTGGCTAGATTTAACCGTAAGTTCTATGCTGTTTCTTTTTTCGCACTTCCCTTTTGTGTAAATCCCTTCCGGCTCCATGTTTTGCCGCCAAATTTAAATGTAATTTTAACCGCTACTTGCTGTCCTCCTTATTACTCTTTCCTTTTTCTACTCGCTATGAATGTTTGTTCCTAATTCTTTCAGATCTTGTAACTCTGTTACGAGGATGCATTTATATATATATATATATATATATATATATATTAATAATGTCTAAAAAGTTATAGTAAGAGATTCTATTGAGTCCTACTTGTTATTACAAAAAAGTTTTATTCATGAAGTAGTTGTTAAATAGAGAAATTAGGAATAGAACATTTTGGAAGACTGCAAATGTTCGAGTAAAATCGAGAGAATTCGAAATGTTCTAGAAATATGCAAATTAGGTGTTAGCCCCTATAAATATAGGTTCTGGGGTTAGAGTAGTTAATTGTTAAAAGGATTTGCTGACATTATCCAACTTTGATTCAAGGATTTATATCCAGCTGAAAGAATCTCTATGAAAAGTTGCCGACCAACTAAAACCTGAAAGAGAACTTCATGGAACTAAAAGAGTAAATAAATTTTTTTGACCTTTTCATTGACCATACTGGAAATTATTCTGTATATACACATTTAAGGATTTTCAAAAAGTATAGTTCTTAAACTACTTCGCTAACTTAACTAGATAAAGATACTGACCCTTCCTTCCCCTTCGTAACACTTCGCCTGCCAGTAGTAAACTCTCCGTTTCTGTTCTGAATGCAAAAAATTGTAAATTTTGTGTTTATATCATTTTGTGTTTATCGTAAATTAAATATTTGTATGTGATTTTTAACTCTGAGTTTTGATCAATCATTTTTTTTTATTTTGTTACACTTAACACACTATGCACTTGTATATTAGTGGTTTTACTAAAATTTTGGTAATTCTACTCCTGCAGCTTCCTCTCTCGCACTTCCCGCCTGTGGAACTCACTCCCGTATTCTTGCTTTACTGACGGCTACGACCTCCAGAAATTTAAAAGCAAAGTTAATACTCACCTACTAACCACTGGACTCTAGCTCTCTCCCCTCCCCTGTATAATCTTCACGTTCTCTCCGCCCATGTATCTGTCATTGCACCTGCTTTCTCAGCTTTCTATTGTTACTTTCTAACTAGTTTGTACTCCTCACTCTTTTCTAATTAATCTTTCTACATTTATGTAACCCCCCTGCACATCAGTGGCGTTTCTGCCTTGCTCGGGGTGAAATGATTAAAAAAAAAAAAAAAAATTCAAACAGAACTGGTGACATTTTCCGATAATCGTTGTTTTCCAACGGGACGAATTCGAATGCGCAGTGAAAACTAGGAACTAAGAAATTGATTTTTATGCTCAAATTCAGTTTGATGGTCAATTTCACTGAACCTTTTCATAGCAATTCGTGTTCTATATCGATTTCCTGGATCAAATTTATATGTGTGAATATCTCGCTATTTGTTGGTCGAACTGGGAAACCTACAGGGAATTCCGAGCTAAAGCCATTATTTATCATAGTGTCCATGAAGCATGGAAAATTCAAAGAATGGGATCGGGTACTTCAAATAACATGATTCTTCTGTTAAAATATTTTCATTCGAATTGCCGAAACGACTAATATTTCAAATGTTGAGGTTAAGGAGCACTATCAGAACCAAACATCTAGATCCCAGATACTGCTATCTATCTATCTATCTATCTATCTATCTATCTATCTATCTATCTATTTCAATCTGTTTCTCTATCTATCTCTCTATCTATCTATCTATCTATCTATCTATCTATCTATTTTAATCTGTTTCTCTATCTATCTATCTATCTATCTATCTATCTATCTATCTATCTATCTATCTATCTATCTCAATCTGTTTCTTTCTATCTATCTATCTATCTATCTATCTATCTATCTATTTCAATCTGTCTATCTATCTATCTATCTATCTATCTATCTATCTATCTATCTATTTTAATCTGTTTCTCTATCTATCTATCTATCTATCTATCTATCTATCTATCTATCTCAATCTGTTTCTCTATCTATCTATCTATCTATCTATCTATCTATCTATTTCAATCTGTTTCTCTATCTATCTATCTATCTATCTATCTATCTATCTATCTAGCTAGCTAGCTAGCTAGCTAGCTAGCTAGCTATCTATCTATTTTAATCTGTTTCTCTATCTATCTATCTATCTATCTATCTATCTATCTATCTATCTATCTATCTATCTAATATATAATCTTAATTAGACACGATTGTGAGTTTCATGCATTACAGTAATCTTCGGGTGCTTATCACATCATACTGGCTTATTTTTTTATTTGAATTATTAATTATCGTTCATGTCTCAAAGTTCGTTATGGGTATAAAATCTCATGTACTAATATTTGTTTATATTTATCAAATGTATAATCAAGTTAAGTTAATAATGAAACCTAAAACTGGCATAGGATACTAAAAATGTGGTGAGAGAGAAAAAGCAGTTTTAGAATTTAATTAAAAATACAAATAAAATAAAATTAGGGCCCGTTGGGTCTAAGCGCAGAGTGTAAAGATGTAGTAACTAGTTTGCTTACATTTACACTTTATGGGAAAATAGCGTCATGGATGCGGATAATTAATGCGCACAGATTTACGCATCCATACGTACAAAACCACAATAGTATGTCCCCTCAACAGGATCGAAATCGGTTCTCCAGCTCACAATCGACCAGAAAAATTAGCTGATCATCAATTTAAAATGAATTCATCCATCCATGCATATATCAATTACTTATCATGCTATTATAGTCATGTCACGTTGGGATACACCGGTTCCCGCTCGATCACCGAAGTTAAGCAACGTTGAGCCTGGTCAGTACTTAGGTGGGTGACCACTTGAGAATACCAGGTGCTGTTATCACTCACGGATGTGCGTTGGGGTGCGGTGGATGTCGGCTTGGAGGGGGAAATCGGTGAGCCGAGTTCCAATTTGAGTCGAGCACGCTGCATTCACTTGCGCACTGGTACCCTTGGGAAAGGTATTAATCCGTTCGTTCCCTCCAATTATGGGTTAAATAATTGAGGTCTGCTGTTCGTGCGATTTGTGGCAGTCATCTGCACCAATTGTTTGTTATCAGCAGTTCCAAGAAGTGTGGATGGTACTACACAATGCCTTCACCACTATAAACAAATCTCTGTGTGGTTGTCTTGCTGGAAAAAGGTTGGACCCTCATACGTTGAACGCGACGGGAGAATCCATTATTATATATATATACAGAGAGAGAGAGAGAGAGAGAGAGAGAAGTTTCAGAAATGTATTTATTTTTAATCCAATATTTTTAGTATTTCAAACGTTATTTTTAGAGGCTATCCGTGTTTGAAATAAACCTATTGATTACTTTTAAAGCCCGTGTATGAGGTTTGCCGGCCTGCACACATGATAAAACTCGATATGCTTTTTTGGTCAAGGGACTGTTTATCTCTTATAAGGGTAAATAAAATTTTAATTATTGGGCTGTACCTCTCTCTGTGACAGAGCGATTTAAAGTACGCCGCATCAGACGTTGGTTTCTCTTTCAAAGAGCTCATTGAAATGAATTATGTTTTGTAACCAGTTTAAATGACGTGTTTGGTTTTCCTTTGTAAATATCATATTGCTCTGGATAACAATGCTGGAGGATACATTTTCCTTTTCGGATAATAATTTGATGCATCGAGATTATATATATATATATATATATATATATATATATAGAGAGAGAGAGAGAGAGAGAGAGAAAGAGAAATGAATTTGGATTGTTTTCCTTCTTGTTTTATTAATCAATAGATTCCCAGCCAAATAAGTGTTTTTATTTGGGGTGGGGGACATCCTAACCACAGATTTTTGCAGCTGATACCTGGTCAAAGTAATAGTAATATACAAATTGAAAGATATTTGGTTTGAACTGACCGTTCTGCCATCCAACACTACCCACAACCAGTGTAACCAAAATTATTTCACTAACACAAAATATCCCTCATTCAACAAATCCTGCGTCGACCAACTAGAACCATGACACACAAAAATGATACACAAACGCTGACAGACAAGACATATATACATGAAGTTTACTTATCCAACGAGAGAGAGAGAGAGAGAGAGAGAGAGAGAGAGAGAGAGAGAGAAATACAAGAACTTCCTCTCTCATATCTCGTTTCTGTCAAAGCTTAAAAATAACTTCAACATAATCTAGTGTAGCTGACGGCTACAACCTCCAGAAATTTAAATGCAAAGTCAATACTCATCTACTAACCACTGGCCTCTAGCTCTCTCCCCACCCCCGTATAACCTTCCCTTTTTCTCCACCTATGTATCTGTCATCGCACCTGCATTCTCAGCTTTCTATTGTTCCTTTCTAACGAGTTTGTACTCCTTACTCTTTTCTAATTAATCTTTTTACAGTTATGTAACCCCCTGCACATCAGTGGCGTTTCCGCCTTGCTCGGGGTGAAATGATTATATATATATATATATATATATATATATATATATATATATATAATCATTATATATATATATATATATATATATATATATATATATATATATATATATAAATTATTTTCTAATTCATAAATTAATTTCTTACGTGATGATGAAAAGTTTTCGGTCCGACCAAGAACAGATCTTACATTATTTAGGAAAAAAAAAAGATTTGGTGAATTGGTCAGATTTTGTGAAATGTGTCCGAATCAGAAGATTTCAGCAGATCCAGGGTTACTCGGCGTGGTGCAATGGTTAACAAGCTTATCTTACTAGAACTTATTCCAAATGAGTAGTGGGTTCGATCCTTACTGGCTGCCCCATGCTTTCGGCCTTGTGCCACATCTAAGCGGTGCTTAGAAAATAAACCGAACTTTTCAGTACGTCCTTGATGTTTGAAATGACGCACTCACACATACTAGTACGTATACGCGTTTGCTTTATTTTTAGTCTGAATTCATTGGGCAACAATTGTTCTTGTGTTATATATATATATAAAAAAAAAAGATATTTTATGTCTATTAAATTTATTGATCGTTTTTTATGTTTATAACTTTTCGCAGATATGGCCGCTGTCGATGTAAAAAAAAAAAAAAGGGCCAAAATTTATTTTGCATCTTTTTTTTAATATTTACTGCAGTTACATTTGTTAGAGGTTATATGCATATAAAAAAAATAATAAATATAATAAAATAAAATAAAAAATAAGATTAATAAATTTTACAAATTTAAAATAAGATAATAGGCCTACTTTCTTCTTCTTCTATGTGCCCTGTAACTTCAGGATCATGGTTCTCCACGTCTCCCTATCCTTTGTGGCTCTGAGTATGTTTGCTCCTGTTGCTCCTGGCAACCCCCGTTCCGTCATCCACCTGATCAGACCCTGCAAATATGTTATCCGCTGCCTTCCTCTGTCTCTCCTTCCTTCAGTATCAAGTTCTCCAGGCTCTCTTTCCTCATTACATGTCCCAGGAACTTTAGTTGTCTCTTCCTGATGCTCAGCATCAATTTCTTTTTTGTTGCCATTCTTTCCAACACCTCATCGTTGCTCGCATGCTCAGTCCACAATATCCGTAGCATTCTTCTGTAGAACCACATTTCGGCTGCTTCCAGTTTTGTCCTCATTTTCGATGATATTGTCCAGCATTCACTGCCGTATTGAAGAACTGACATCACGTAGCAGTCTAGCACTTAGCCATACTGAAAACCCAACTAGTTTCTTTGGGTTATATTTATAAAAGATTCTAAACTTATTCAGGACAACAACATAACATTGAACGTGAAACTCTTAAGATGCGTCCGAAAAGGTGTCTGACATGTAAAAATTAAAAGGATCTTTGCCGGCGCTCGATTGTCGCCGAACGATAATAAGGCGTGAAGAGTGACGGGCCTTGAATGGATGAAATGTTTCGCGTCCTTAACCATGCATTACTTGCTGCTAATTAGATTTTGCTCGGCTGCTCGAAAAACTCTTATCCTTAAAAAACAGTAGACGAAAATATCTGCGAATAAAGGACAGTTTTGTTTACAGTGACGCTACTGTCCCCGAAGATTCGCAATTGAAGCATTGCATTTAGGACGTCAAATTACAATTTAATTCTATTACATGTTGGGTAAGCGGCGACGCTTAAACAGCAGTCTTTCCAGTATATATATATATATATATATATATATATATATATATATATATATATAGAGAGAGAGAGAGAGAGAGAGAGAGAGAGAGAAAAGTATTTAACCCTCCATTGTTTATATGGGTTATATTTATGGTACTAAAATTTCGGAAAGTACTCTAATTGTAAGGATGTGCGTTGTCGTACAGTGGATATCGGCTCGGAACGAGAAACCGGGGAGCCGAGTTCGAATTCCAGTTGAATCCATTGTATTCACTTACGCGCAAATAACCTTGGGAAAGGTATTAATCCGTCTCTTCCTTCCAGTTATGGGTTAAATAGCAGGACAGAATGGGTTCTATAGCCTTGGTCGGCAACCAGTCTACCGCAGAAAGCAATGGCAATCTACTGCGGGATAATCTTCTGCCCAGTCAGTCATGTCTCTTTCGAGACATGATCGCCCAAGCGTTTATCACGTATGGCACTTGACTGACTCTAATTGTCTTTTATGCCCCGATTACCATTAGGACGTGAACGATCACGGGTCTTCACTACTTCTTATCCTCTGTAACTGTTAGGAATGTTTGTCTTTTGTTATCTCTCTCACACCGTCCTATCATTAAATTACACAGACTTGTTTAGCTAAGTTAACTGATCATTTGTTCTCTCCATTTTGCCTTCAATGTCCTGGAATTTTACAATCCGTTCATACGTTTATCGATTATACGTTCCAGAAATGTCTATCTATTTGTTGTTTCAAATAACAAGTTCCGTTTTATTGTACTCCATTCTATTTTAAACATCCTCGTTGAATACATTTAATACATTCTCAGCATCCTTCTGTAGACGCACATTTAGGTCATCTCAATGTTTCAGTTCCAATTTACGTATTATGTGTCTGAGAAAGGCTGTCTTTCTCTGATTCTGTGTATAAAGAGTCCTTTTTTTTTTTCATTTTTCCTTAAGTCGTCTTAGTTGCTTGCGTTTCCAGTATTCTCAACATCCTTGTATAGACTCACATTTCTGTTGTCTCAATGTTCCAGTTCCAATTTACGCATTATTTGTCCGAAAAAAGGCTGTCTTTTTCTGGTTCTGTGTATTCCTCCTCGGCTTAACTCTAACAACAGACCTCAAGTGGAATGACTATATAAAATCCATAGCTAAATCCGCTGCTAAGAAAGTCGGTTCTCTGTGTAGGGCCAGGAAGTTTTTTTCCGCCTGAAACAATCCTGCACATATATAAATCTACCATCCGCCCGTGCACTGAATACTGCTGCCATATCTGGTCGGGTGCTCCTGCCATCCCCTTAGGTGTCCTTGACAAAATTCAACAGAGAATCTGTAATGTGATAGATCCCGACTTGGCAGCTCAATACAGTCACTTTCTCACCGGTGCAAAGTGGCTTCCCTGTGTTTCTTCTACAAATACGTTCACGGCTTCTGCTCCGATAAAAACCTAGCGCACTGGGGTCCCCTATACATAAATTGACTCGAGCCACAAGATTAGCAACTAGGTCCCACCCCTTTACTGTGAAACGAATAAATTATAAACGCAACTTCTACTCTAATAGTTTCTTTTCTGGCACGTCCCGTCTGTGGAATTCCCTTCCATTTACATTGTTCCTTGACAGCTACAATCTCCAAGAATTTAAATGTAAATGCAATAGTCATCTCCTCTTTCACTAGCCTGCATCCTCTCTCTCATGCTCCTTTCTCCTTCCACTCCACTCTCATCAGTATTCTCATCCTTGGATAAAAAGTGGGGGATCAATTTTATATTACAATCAATATATAAATTGATCCCTCACTTTATGGCCACATTCATTCTCCTCTTATTCCCTTCCTGACACCCCTTATAATCTTTCACTCTTTCCCATAACTTTTCCCCTATGTAACCCCCCTGGAAAACAGTGGCAATAAAATGCCTTGCTTGGGGCGATATGATTATAAAAAATATCTATACATTTACATTCCAGAGAGTGTAAATAAATCTAAAAGACATTCATGTGTAGCTAATCAGTATTTTATTGATCGATTGCTTCCTTTTCTATGGCTTATCAAAATACAAGAAATTATAATGTGGATAAAAAGTGGGGGATCAATTTTATGTTAAAATCAATATATAAATTGATCCCTCACTTTATGGCCACATTCATTCTTTTCTTACCCACTTCCTGTCACTCTTTCCCATAACTTTTCCCCTATGTAACCCCCCTGGAAAACAGTGGCAATAAAATGCGTTGCTTGGGGTGATATGATTATAAGAAAAAATAAAAATTCCGTTTTTTTTCATTTTTCCTTAAGTCGTCTTCGTTGCTTAAGTTTCCAGTCAGTCGTCTTCTCAATCAATATCCTTGTATAGACTCACATTTCTGTCGTCTCAATCGAACCGGCCATATTTCGGCAATAATTGTCCATGAAATGTTTCCTTCAGAATAACGTAACAAGAGCTGACATTATAAAAGTTTTTGTGTTATGAGAAGATGTATAGAGGTAAAACATCCCCATCACTAGAGATCGCTCCAAAAAACTGATCCCTCTTTTAACGAATCCTCTGCACTATTGTCACACTGACAACCTAAGCACTCTGAAATGATCGTATTGAGTTTCCGACACAAATTTCAAGCCGTACAGCATGCCGCCTCTAAATTTTTGCGGAATGATTTGCGTGTTGGTGCTCTTTTTCTCACTGTCAGTCAGTTAAGTGCCATACGTGAAACACGCTTGGGCGATCATGTCTCGAAAGAGACATGACTGACTGAGCAAAAGATTATACCGCAGTAGATTGCCATTACTTTCTGCGGTAGACTGGTTGCCATTCAACGTTATAGAAACCAATCTGTCCTATTATTTAACCCATAACTGGAAGGAGAAGAGATAGATTATATTACATTATTATATTAAGTATAATTAGTGGGGGGGGGGGTCAGTGTATTACTTCATAACAATAGAAAACCGATCCCCCATTTTATGCCCAGTAAAAGTTTTAATTATGTTCCCAACTATTATATTCATTCAGTTACTTAAGTGCCATACGTGATACACGCTTGGACGATCATGTCTCGAAAGAGACATGACTGACTGGGCAGAAGATTATCCCGCAGCATGTTGCCATCACTTTCTGCGGTAGACTGGTTGCCAGCCAAGGCTATAGAATCCAATCTGTCCTGTTATTTAACTCATAACTGGAAGGAAGAGACGGATTAATACCTTTCCCAAGGGTATTTACGCTTAAATGAATGCAATGAATTCAACTGGAATTCGAACTCGGCTCCCCGATTCTCACTGACAGTGCCAAAACTGACCCTTCTATACTTTACAATCAACAAAATCATAAACAATCAACGAGCATGCGCGGAAGTAAAAATTTTAAATTGGCGACAATTTACACATCGCACCTTGTATACTGGAGACCTTCTTTGTATTTATACTGAGTTTAGGAATGTCGCCATTTAAGTAGTTTTATCGATTTAAAAATTTTTTTTTTTCTAATTCTTATTGTCTGTTATTTCTTAATGTTTCTTTTTTTTTTTTTTTGTACCTATAAAAACGGGAGAAATGCACTTATAATAACCCCATCTTATCGCCCATCAGATTTTAGAGGAAAGACTGAAATAAAAGCTGACACGCTTGCTTGAATGACATGTTCAAATCGGGACTCAAAAGGTTTATTTGCATAAAATTAACCTTTTCACTCCTGGTTGAAGGATTTAATTCCGAATCAGTTATCTCTTTACCCCTAATTCTATTGATGCGAATCCGTTAAGTGGCCCGGTGGTCTTTTTTTCGTTCAGAAGCGGTTAGGGTTAAAGGTGGGTTTGCATTCCGAGAAACAAGTTGATCCCTAACCCGGTCAGTTACGTACAAGTGAAAACGATTAGCATTATTTTAATTGGGTCACTAAGTAAATGCCCTTCTGACACTGACAAAAACTTTGACCTCTTCTGTCATTTACTTGTAAAATACAATCAGTATTCAGTATTAACAGTCATTTGCAAAGGTTATCTTTCACTCCTAACGTCATACTCTACCTTGAGTGACCACCGGGCCTTGTAATGAGTGAACCTTACTGCAAACAAATCTACATAATTCACTGGATTTAATATTGTCACTTATAACGCGAATTTTGTTAATACCATTATTTACATTTGTTCGGACTTTTGTCATCATCTTTACTGCCATATTCTCGACGTTTCGGCCGTTGTACACTTCGGCCTTCTTCATGTGACTAGAATTTCAAACCGAACACTAATTGATCACTAGGGCATATTGTTCTCGTTCCATCAACCATGCCACTTCCGAATGTCTTAATTATCTCCCTTAACTGAAATCTATAAGTTATTTGTTCACCACTGCTGTGGTCAGGTATTGAATACTTAATCCTTTGGGCCAAGTCACTGGATCTAACCAACGCTTTTATACACTCGGCCATATGTTCTTGATGTTCAATACCTGGTTACAGCAGTAAGGTACCCAGGCCCCATACCTCACTAAAATGTGCTGATTCAGCATTCCAATCGGGCCCACGAAGTCTGGTATAAGCAGTGACCCTAACAAACTATCAAAAGGCCCAGCAAAACGTTACTTTTCGGAAATATCAGCCCTTGACAAGTTAAAAATTATAGCAATCTAATATTATCCTTCTGTATGAAACGGACGTGGGTAATCAGGAATCTCCACTACTTCTTATCTTTTGTAAATTCTACTTCATCAGCTTCTTTTCTCGCACATCCCGCCTTTGGAACTCCCTTCCATATTCTTGCTTTCCTGACGGCTACAACCTCCAGGAATCTAAATGCAATGTCAATACTCATCTATTAACCACTCGACTCTAGTTCTTTCCCCACCTCGTATATCCTTTCCTTTCTCTCCACCTTTGCAACTGTCATCACACCTGTATTCCCATCCTTCTCTTGCTCCTTTCTAACTGGTTCGTCTTTCTCTTCACTCTCTTCTACTTGATCTTTTTACTCTTATGTAGCCCCCTGCACATCAGTGGCATTACCGCCTTGCTCGGAGTGATACGATTAAAAAAAAAGCTCTTAGCAATTGCTTGTCACTTTACTATTCCTCTCAGGCCCTGTTCTGTCCTCAAATTACAAAGAGATATTTAGGTAGGTTACTAGATGTTTCTCTCCGTCTCCATTATGGCCTGGGATTGTAAAATCCGGTCAAACCTTCTTTATTGCTTATGCGTTCCAGGAATGTCCGGACTTTTACTGTCTCTAATAACAAGTGCCTTTTTTCATTATTTACTAGCAGTATAGCCCGGCGTTGCTCGGGTGTAATAAAAGCTTTAAAACTAATCCATGGTCCTGGAGCTCAGATTTAGCCTAAAGAATATTTGTGTGAAGTTTGCTGAGAATCGGATAAAAATTGTGGATTTGTATAAAGGACATACAGACTGACAAACAGACACACACACACAAACATCTTGCCTTTTATATATATATTATCGATTTTCTGCACTATTGTAAGAACTGCAACCTTGAAACTTCTGAATATCGTTTCTTATGCCTTAGTCTATGAGTGTATCAAATTTGATTAAAATCGGACCACTCCTTCTATAACGCTATTTTTTTTATTATCGATTTTTAATATTTATCAGGGGTACCTCGACACAAAACCTAGCTAAGAACACTCGCATACGCTTATAGTACAACTGTGTAAATTTTCAAGAAAATTGGTTCAGCCATTTCGGAGTCTATAGGTAACGGACACGCACACACACAGACACACACACACACACACAGACACACACACACACACAAGAAAGTTCCATTTATAAATAAGTTTAGGTATCTAGGAAGAAAGTGTTGATCTCCAGTCAACAAACGTAACTTTTGAATGACTTGTGCTAATGGGATCTTCTTCTTCGTCTATGTGCCTTATCTTTTCAGGACGTAGGCGATCATGGCTTTTCACGTCTCCCTATCCCTGGTGGCTCTTAATAAGTTTTCTTCTGTTACTCCACACAACACCCGTTCCGTCATCCACCTGATCAAGCCCTTCAAATATGTTATCCGCTGCCTTCTTCTGTCTCTTTATCCTTCTATCTGGCCTGTCAGTATCAGGTTCTCCAAGCCCGCCTTCCTCATTGCATGTCCCAGGAACTTCAATTGTCTCTTCCTGATATCCACTATTAGTTTTCTTTTCAATGCCATTCTTTCCAAAACCTCATCATTGCTCACATGCTCGGTACATGATATCCGCAGCATCCTTCTGTAGAACCACATTTCCGCTGCTTCAAGTTTTTTCCTAATCTTCGATGATATTGTCCAGAATTCACTGCCGTATTGAAGAGCTGACATCACATAGCAATCTAGCACTTTGTTGTTTCTAGGGAAATTTACATGTGTCTTAGTTATGTCTTCTGGAACGCGTCCTTCGCTATGACAATTCGCCTTCGGATCTCTGTGTCGCACTTTCCATCTCTTGTTAGAACAATTCCTAGGTATTTAAATTTTTGTACTTGCTTGATTCTAGTATTCCCCACCTGTATTTGACATTTTGGGTTGACAATGCATAATGTATTGCTGTTTATTTGTAGTCCTTTTTTGTCACTTTCCTCAGTTACCTTCTGTAAAAGGTCCTGTAGTTTTCTTTCCGTGTCTGCTATCAGCATTGTATCATCTGCATACCTTGTTCAAATTGTGGCCTCCGATAACAAATCCTGGTGTGGCACCTATAGTCCTCAAAATATTCTCGCTGGACAAGTTGAAGAGATCCGGTAAAAGGGCATATCCTTGTCTTACGCCCCTTTCTATCTTTGTGAATCTGCTGAAATCGTTACCTGCACGTGACCATAAACATTTAGATTATAATGCACTCAGACAGAAGTCTGGATTTGTTCGGCGTCACGCATAATTTTCGTTATCGGGCTCTTTGCTTTTGAGCGGAGAGGAACTCAGACAAGTCTCCGCTGAAGGGCAAATCTCGTCTGGGGAAAATAGACAATCAATTTTTGCCCGAGCTTAAGGGCTTGGATGTCCTATTGTAAATGACGTTGCGTCTCACTCGCCTCGGGCATCCGCTCTACTCGGACTTTCTGCCTTCGGACAGAGAGGAACCCGTACAAGGCTCCGCCGAAGGGCAGAGCCTTGTCTGGGAAAGAAAATAGACAATAAAATTTTGCCTGAGCTGCAGGGATCACATTTCCCACTTAAGATGACCTTGTGTCGCATCCGACTCGGGTATACGTCCTAGTGCGGGGGGGGGGGGGTTATTAGTACGTTGGCTTTACGCGAAGATACCGAAAAATTATAACTTGCTAATCGTGAGTTATCAAAAGTTCCCTTTTGTATAACATTACGAAAAACAACGTTATAACATTGAACAAAGATATAATTGTGAACTTTCACGAGGACTACAGAGAAAAAATACGTATCTTACACGTAGTAATAGAAATATTCAGCTGAATACAAGGACAATGGACGAGGCGAAATCAATTATGCTTCAAATGCTGTCCCTAAAAGCAAGAACTACAGTTAATTCAGTAAAAAGACCAACCTGAACTAGAACTTCTCTTACAAACAAACCATCGCCCGTTAGTGTCTATATATGGTTAAAAAAAAGGGTGTTTCAACACATATAGAAAATAGACTGCAACGCAGGGATCTATACTAATGAATTACAACTATAAAATTAAATTTTAAGATTGAAAAATTAAGTCATGCTGATGAACTGTCTCGCTTATTTCTGAAATTCGGCGAACCATTTGACGATAAAATGGTTACGGCAATAAGTTTTAAAAACGACATTAAAAATGTTTTCCATAATACCGTAAGAGAGTTGTCTATAAGTCTAGAAGAAATAAGTCGCAGAACGACGACTTCATATTAAAAATGAAGAATCAAATTGCATGAAAATTAAACATTATTAAAAGAAAATTAAAGTAACGTATGGTCATCCGGGAATTTCTACTATGAAATCCCTAATGACAAAGTACACTTACTGGCAGAAAATGGATGAAATCCCTAATGACAAAGTACACTTACTGACAGAAAATGGATGAAATCCCTAATGACAAAGTACACTTACTGGCAGAAAATGGATGAAATCCCTAATGACAAAGTACACTTACTGGCAGAAAATGGATGAAATCCCTAATGACAAAGTACACTTACTGGCAGAAAATGGATGAAATCCCTAATAACAAAGTACACTTACTGGCAGAAAATGGATGAAATCCCTAATGACAAAGTACACTTACTGGCAGAAGTACACTTACTGGCAGAAAATGGATGAAATCCTTAATGACAAAGTACACTTACTGGCAGAAAATGGATGAAAACATACAAACTTCGTAAAATCATGCAGAGTTTGTGCTCTGGCAACGAAGTCCCCGTCAATTAAATTTCAATCTTGGCCGGATACGGACATTCCGTGGTCCCGATTAAATTTAGATTTTGCCGGGCCATTGATTAGAGCATATTATCTGGTGGTGGGTGACCGTTATACCAAGTGACTGAAATATTGAAATGCAGAAAAACAAATACCATGGTAGCAATAAAAGTATTGCTCTAAATGTTTGCAATGTTTGTCGTACCTGATTCCATTATGTCGGACAACGGGACGCAGTTTGCATCTAGTGAATTCAAGTTATTCTGCAAGTCCCTACAAATCCACATATTACAACACACTGGTATCACCCAATATCGAACGGACAAGCGGAACGTTTTGCTGAAACGTTCAAAACATCTCTTAACAATAGGGAAGGGGAGGAGTCGGATGAGAAAATGCTTCAGCAATTTCTAAGCTTTTACAGAATTACGCCAAATCATAACACTAGATCTGGAATATCACCAGCGGAAATGATGTTCGCCAGAAAAATTAAATATGTGTTCAACAAAATACTACCTGAATGGAAGACGAAAATATAAAGGAATATACCTCTAAATATGGAGGCTCGATTTACTATAACGTTGTATGAGAAACAGATACCCTCCCGAAAATGTTTAAATATTGAAATTTTTCAATTTTTCTTTATCAATCGTAAAGCTAATGGGGTAATCGATAGGACCGCGCGGAAAAAAATGAAAAACAACGAAATTAAAGGTGGTGGTAGTCTGCTTCATGTCAGCCCAATTTTGCAGTATGTGTACTTGGTAATTTCTAGTTAGCAAGCATTAGTCTTTTGCTGCAAGAATAAAACCTTTGACTTCAGCTTTAAATCCTGTTCAACGTAACAACTGATGGGTGCTGGGTTTCTCTAAATCAGCATATTTGGTACTGGCAAAATATTGACCATGAAGAAACTTATCTTGACATTTTTTTTAAATTATATCACCCCAAGCAAGGCAGTCTACTGTTGCTGGTGCGCAGGGGGTTACATAAGAAGAAAGTTATGAGAAAGAGTGACAGGTTATAGTGGGTGTCAGGAAGAGGGTAAGAGAAGGATGAGAATACTGGTGAGAGTGCAGTGACCGGAGTAAGGAGAGAGAGGATGCAAGTTAGTGAGATAGGAGATGACTGTTGACTTTACATTTAAATTCTTTCAGATTGAGCTCTAAGGGAAGCAAGTAAATAGAAGGGAATTCCACAAGCGGGAAGTGCGAGAAAAGAAGCTGTTGGAGTAGAATTTGCATTTACATTTTATTGGTTTCACAGTAAAAGGGTGGGACCTAGTTGCTAATCTTGTGGTTCGAGTAAAATCATACACGGGGGAACCAGAGAGCTAAGTTCATCGGAGCAGAAGCCGTGAAAGTATTTGTTGAAGAGACACAGGGAAGCCACTTTGCGCCGATAAGAAAGTGACTGTATCCGAGCTGCCAAGTCGGGATCGATCACATTATAGATTCTCCGTTGGATTTTGTCAAGGACCCCTAGGGGAATAGCAGGAGCACTCGACCAGATATAGCAGCAATATTCAATGCATGGGCGGATGGTAAGAGAAGGATGATTGTGTTTATAAAGTGAGAGATCAGTTTATGTACTGATTGTAATGTAGAATTGATCCCCCACTTTATAACCACATTATAATAGAATAGAATTTTTTTTTAATAATCATATTGCCCCAAGTTAAGTTCATCGGAGCAGAAGCCGTGAAAGTATTTGTTGAAGAGACACAGGGAAGCCACTTTGCGCTGGTGAGAAAGTGACTGTATCCGAGCTGCCAAGTCGGGATCGATCACTTTATAGATTCTCCGTTGGATTTTGTCAAGGGCCCCTAGGGGGATAGCAGGAGCACCCGACCAGATATAGCAGCAGTATTCAATGCACGGGCGGATGGTAGGTTTATATATGTGCAGGATGAATTCAGACGGGAACATCTATTATTATTATAATTATTATTATAATTAAAATTAGATCGTCATTTTCATTAAGAAAACTCAGGAATATCGATAAGTGTCAAGAACGGAGCATTCAATGAACCAAATTACGGAAGCAGTTCACATATCATTTGCTTGTAATTAGATGGCCTATCTATGTATGCGTGCAGGTCAGTAACATTTATTTCTGTAAGTCATCTACACTCTAAAATGTAAGCACAACATAATATTGCGCATCGGTATACAGAAAGTGGACAAGGGAATCAGTCAAAGGGCACAAATGAAAAGTTACATAGTACGGCTTGAACGTACTACAGCAGTAGTCGGCCCATAAACTACGCTTTTACGATTGTTCATTGACCATCTTCAGAATGGTTACACTGCACTATGTCAAATAGCTGAGGCAGTTACAACAATCTTCATTTTCTTTTATGTGCCCTATCCTTTCAGGATATAGGCGATCATGGCTTTCCACATCTACCTATCCCTGGTGGCTCTTAGCACGCCTTCTCCTGTTACACCACCAAAACCCCGCTCTGCCATCCACTAGCTGAAGCCCATAAATCTAGAATATAAATGTATAGAAACTAGCATGGTCACAAAATGAGGGATCAGTTTATATATTGATTATAATATAGAATTGATCCCCCACTTTATATCCACATTATAATTGCTTATAAACAGTTGGCATATATCTTCTTCTATGTGCCCTGTCCTTTCAGGATAGAGGCGATCATGGCTTTCCACATCTCCCTATCCCTGGTGGCTTTTAGCATGCTTTCTCCTGTTGCACCATGCAATCCTCGTTCCGTCATCCACCTGATCAGGTCCTTCAAACATGTTATTCGCTGCTTTCTTCCGTCTCTTTTTCCCTCTATCTGACCAAGACGAAAAGTCCAGTAAAACTGACGAAAGGATCTTGTTTAATCAGGACACCGCTCTAGCCCACAAGCAGTTGGTCCAAACAGCGTTAATAGCTACCATACCTCATCTCAGAAGCATTTTTTAAAATCATTTCACCCCAAGCAAGGCATTCCACTGACACTATTGCGCAGGGGGTTACATAGGGGAAGGTGATGAGAAAGATTGGTTAGATATAGGAAATGTCAGAAGGAGGGTGATAGACGAGTAAGGATACCGAGGTTGAGGGTTGGGCAGATGGGAAGAGTGTTTGAGAGAATGGATGCGAGTTAGTGTGTTAGGAGGTGTCTTTTGACCTTACATTTAAACTCCTGGAGATTGTAGCTGTTGGGGAAGCAAGTATGTGGAAGGGAATTCCACAGGCGGGAAGTGCGAGAAAAAAAGCTGTTGTAGTAGAAATTGCGGTTACATTTTATCGGTTTCTCTGTAAAAGAGTGGGACCTAGTTGCTAATCTAGTATCTCGTGCAAATTCGTACCTAAGGGGCACCAATAATCTAAGTTTATCGGAGCAGAAACCGTGAAAGTATTTATAGAAGAGGCACAGGAAAGCCACGTCACGCCGGTGATAGAGTGACTACAGCCTCTCAGCGAAGTCGGTATCGGTCACATTACAGACTCTCCGTTGTATTTTGTCAAGAACCCCGAGTAGAATAGCAGGGGCACCCGACCAGATATGGCAGCAGTATTCAATGAACGGGCGGATGGTAGATTTATATATGTGCAGGATAGATTCAGACGGGAAAAACTTCCGGTCCCTGCACAGAGAACCGACTTTGAAGATGAGAAATCACTCTGTTTTGAAGTCGAAACATCTACGAAGTTGATGATAGTTACATCTTTATTGTTGTTGTGTGTTTGTGGAGGGAATAAATGGTAGAGGCAAGATGAAAAAGCAATAACAACGCGTTTCGCCGAGGACGTCTGTTGCTTTTGGCTTCTTCAGATTAAAATGAAAAATACAACCGTGTTTAAGAAAAATGAGTGATGGTCTCTCAAGATAAGAACAGACTATATATTAAATTATCTTATCAGATTCGACGACTTTCAGAAAGGATCAGTCAACCTGTTTGTTACATATATATATATGTATGCACACACACACACACACACACACACACACACACACACACACACACACATATATATATATATATATATATATATACGACATACACATGACTATATACAAAGGCTTTACACATATTTAATTACAAGTAATTTTAATAAAGGCTAAAAGTATAGCCGAAAGCGCTGGAAAATACAAAACTTTAGACAATTTTTATATTATTTGAGTTCTGAAGAGAAAAAAAACACAAGAAAATATGAAAAATTATTGCTATAGTGGAACATCCTGTTATACCTCGAGAATAGAATGCTCTATTTTGTAAAAGACGGTAACGAGCGGTACGACGATTGGAAAAGGTCTTAGGCATTCGTCTGACTGCTCTATGACACTGTCAGCACTCTGCCTTCGGGTAGAGGGCGCTCTCTGCTTCCGAGCAGAGAGCACAAACCCAGTGGTGGTTCCGCCGAAGGGTAGAACCACGACTGGGGAAAAATAAACAGAGATTTTTTGGCCCGGCTATATAGCCGGGAATACCCACTATAAAATGACCATGTGTCACATCTGGCCTTGCGTGGGAAGGCTAGTAAATACGGAAAAGGTCTTAGGCGAAGGCATTCACTATTCGATAGTCGATTCCGCTCCAACCCGTGGCTTGCCTATCTGTGTATTATTGTTAATTGTACTTTAGTACAATAAATCTGTATTTCTTATTCCTGGTGTAGAGTTCCATTCTTCAACTGATCATTTTATACTGTATTCCTTTTCGAAATATATCGGTTATATAAAAACTTAATGATAATAACTTGCCTGTATATTTGGGCAGTTATCTTTCATTTAAACATGTTTCGTTAAAAACGACCTAATAGGAAGATTTTATTAATTTTTTATCTAGTTTTTCCAGTATTATCGCGTGATTTCTTTTTGTTGGAGATAAGGAATGTATATATATTCCATAATTGTCGACTTTCCATATATATCATGTATGTTTTTGAAATTGTGCAGCATATACATCTACCCCAAACCATGACATCTGATCATCATTTAAACGATATTCATTTGTTAATTATTATTCTTGAATATAACTCCTTTACCAGATTTTGAATTATGACACTTAATATCCTCCAAATATTTTGACTGACCGTTCAACCACCTGATGAATATTCATGAACGGTCACAAATTTAACAGCCAATGATAAACCAATGAAATGCTTGGTCTTTTAAAAACATATGCCATAAAATAAATCCTACTTTTGCCTTGATAAATCCCTCAGAGAATAATACGCGTCAGCTAAGAATTGGTTTTATTCATTTTGTTCCTTATATATATATATATATATATATATATAGTCATCCGCAGACAGATGTTTCGCGGTATCACAGCTCATCAGTATAGTTAGACATCCATTTGCTTTTAACCCAGGATTGAAACCTGACCGAAGTGGCGTCAGTCGACGATTCTACCTCTGAGCTATGGGCGCTCGGTAGAAGGAGGCAGACTTTTAGCGTATCATGTATCATACGCCAATAGCCAGAGTGCTCTAATTCATTACTGAATGATCGATGCGTAGATGCTATATATAATCTCATATTTGGCTTTAATTTCAGGTGAAAATAAAGACAAAATTATCCAACATTTGGATATTTTTTTATTATGCTGGTTCTAAGATTTCAGCTCACATGAGCCATCTTCAGAGAGGTTACAGGGACGTTAACATAAAGATATCCACCATCAAAGATAATTTTATCTTGTGTTGGCACAAAACATTACATAATATACAACACTCAAAAACATAATACGTAGAAATGTTAAACCAATAAATAATAATAATCAAATTAAGCTCATCATATATTATAAAAAATTTAAAACAATTGACCTCATAGTCTCTAATAACCCTACAACTACACAACTAAATCCTCTACAGAAAACCAATGTAGTGTATCAATTTACATGCCCGTTCAGAGATTATTTAACCCAATACATATATTGGTTTTACTACAACAATGCTTTCCCGTAGACTTACCTGTCACCTTTCTGATCAGAGTTCAATTAAACAACATTTTTTAGAAAAACATAGTCATGTAGGTAATATAAGACAGATTTTAGTCAACAATACAATAATCCTCACTCATACACACAATAAAAAGAACCTTCAGATATTGGAGACCATCTACATTAAATCCAAACAACCCACACTTAATAAACTCACATTTAAATCCGGTCATAACACATTACATTGCATTTGAATACATGGTTCTGTTGTCATTTCGCGCTATCCCGCGGTGTGACGTCATAGAACCGCATTGCAAATTTACGGACTGCGTTTGCTATTTGGTAACTGCTATCGTTGCAATGTTTTATGTCAACACAAGATAAAATCGTCTTTGATGGTGAATGTTTTTATGCTAACGTCCTTGTAACCTCTCTGAAGATGGCTCATGTGATCCGAAAGCTTAGAACCAACATAAAAAATATCCAAATGTTGGAGAATTTGATGTTTAGAACGGCTCATGATTAAACATAATAGACATTCATTGTCCCTTATATATAACAGTATATGTTTAGAATATATATATATATAGATATATATATATATATATATATAGATAGATAGATAGATAGATACTGTGTGTATTTTGGCAGCCTTTTTTCATTAATACATGTTTCATTGAATAATATAGACAAGTTCTGTCTATTTATTTTGTGTAAGATCCTTTCGTATGATCTGATTAGCTTGATAGTGTTGTCATGGAAAGACGACAAGAAATCGCAATAATTGTTGATTTTTTTATCAGGTCTGAGCTTTCGGCTTACATAGGCCATTATCAAAGGATGAACATTTAATATTCAGTGAACATAGAACATTTAAATTATTAACAGAGTGGAGTTATACAAAGAAAATTAAACAAGACCATTTTTTTTGCGTCGCACATAGCTGCAGGCCGAGAAGGAATGGTGGTAGTTGATTTTTGGCCAAATGAGTGTATAGTGGCATGAGGGGATTGGTCTGGGAACTGCTACTACTATGGTGTAGGGGGTAAGTATAATAACTATGATATATATATATATATATATATATATATATATATATATATATATATATTTGTGTGTGTGTGTGTGTCTGAGAGAGAGAGAGAGAGAGAGAGAGAGAGAGAGAGAGAGAGTCAATGCCGTTTGTTGGATTTTAAATGAGAAAAGGGAAACCAGAATGTGTTTTTTGCGCATTTCCTTACGTACAGTTTTGTCTCTCATTTTAACTTGAAGAAGCGAAAGTAGCAGACGATCTCGGCGAAATACGTCGTTTGTAGATTTACCACTTTGTCTCACGACGTTCATTGTGGGCAAGGTAAACACACTCTCGAAAAACTCATTATGTCTTTTACTATTTATGTTTTTCCCCCCCTCATTATGATTTTCCTCACTTGGCCTTTGGTATCTCGATCGATTACACTATCTGTTGAGGCGAAGTTGTTGTGGCCTGTTTGGGTCCGGAAGTAAGATACGGAAACAGGAAGGCAGGTTCAAAACAGTGTATTATAAGAATTAGTATTACAAGAAGAACATATATACGAGTAAAAGTGTTACTAATCAGCGAAATAGAAGGGTAAGTCCTAAGGATATAGTTACGCTACGTCTCCTGGCTGTCTCACAGCTGCGTCCTAGCTGCGTCCCCGGAAGTCACGAAGGTTATTATTTATTGACGGGGTAAGAGTCCATTCCTATAGATAGGGTACCATAACACTAACTTTACAGACGATCCAATGCCAGGATGAATCAATGAATTCAAAAGTATCAAATAGAAATTCATACAATTGATTGATTGACATGTTTTTTACGGTTTATCAACCTTTTGCAGGAAATTTAAGCGAGAAATTAATTGCAGATTGTAAGAGTTTTTCGGGATAATAAAGATTTATTGATATTATTGATATAGGTCATACAAATTAACCTATAGCTGAGGAGAGAAGTTTTTTTTTTAATTGTTTGACCCCAAGTAACGCGGTACCGCCACTGGTGCACAAGGGGTTATGTAAAAGAAGAGCGAAAGTTTAAGCAGGAGGAAAGCGAAGAGAAAGACGAACCGGTTACAGGGGTTGTCAGAGAAAGAGCAATAGAATGATGGGAATACCTGTGTGAAGACAGTTGTGAAGGTAGAGTGAGAAAGGAAAAGAACAAGATACACGCGGTGATCGGGAAAAGACGAGGGAAGGAGTGGAGTCAAGTGGATAAGAGATGGGAATTGACATTATATTCAAATTCTTGGAGATTGTAGTCGTCAGTGAAGCAAGTACACGGAAGGGATTTCTACAAGCAGGAAGTGCGAGAAAAGAAGCTGATAGAGTAGAAATCGAAGCTACATTTGGTTGTTTTAATTGTAAAAGGATTGGACCTTGTTGTTAGCTTGATTGCTCGAGTAAATTCATGTGGAGGGGGCATCAGCGATCTAAGTGCGTCGGAACAGAAGCCATGGAAATATTTGTAGAATAGACAGAGGGAAGCCACATCCCGCCGGTGAGAAAGTGGCTGGAGTCGGGAACGATTACATGAAAGATTGTCCTTTGGAGCCTGTCGAGAACCCTGAGATGAATAGCAGGGCGCCCGACCAGATATGACAGCAGTATTCTATGCACGGTCGGATGGTTGATTTGTATATGTGCAAGATGGGCTCAGGTTTGAAAAACTTTCTGGCCCGACACAGTGACCTAACCATCCTAGGTGCCGATTTAGCTGTTGATTCAATGTAATGGTTCCACTTGAGGTCGATAGAGAGAGTGAGACCGAGAAAGAGCAGTGTATTGCTTTCAGGGAGATATGCTTGGTCCATGGTGATGCGGGATAGGAGGGAGTGCCTGTGGTGGTTGACAAATAACAGCTTCGTTTTAGAAGCATTAAAATTTACAAACCGTTTCTTAGCCCAGTCTACCACAGAGTGGAGGTCCTTCTCGAGATCAGCAGCGTGGTTATCTTTGGCCGCCTCGCCAGATTTGTTACTGAGGCGGGAGTAAATGGTGGTGTCATCAGCGTAAATGACAACTTTGGATTTGATAACGTCAGGGAGGTCGTTTATGAAGATCATAAAAAGCGTCGGGCCTAGGATAGAGCCCTGGGGGACACCAGCGTTCGTGTGGTAGGATGTGGAGGCATGCCCCGTTCAAGATGAATTTCATTACACGGTTAGATAGGAAAGATTGGATCAAATAAAGCAAGCGTCCAGTGATACCATAACCCTTTAGTTTGCGCAGAAGCCCAGCGTGCCAAACCCTATCAAATGCTTTGGAGATATCCAGGGCACCAGGTCAGGCTTCGCCGAGACTTATCGAGGGCCTGGTATATGTAGTCGATGATGGTCGTTAGCATATCGGCAGTAGTCCTGGCAAAGCGGAAGCCATACTGACTGTCTGAGAATAGTTTACGGGCAGTATTTCAAGTGTATTTGCGCATAAGGAGCCCGACTAAAATTGGAACTCGATTCTTTGATTTCCAGTTATTAGTCGTTATTTATTACACCACCCACACATTCAAGATTACAGGTGTTCCCAAGATTTAATATATCTAGGTACTGACGAGGTCCGACGTTAACTTCAATGATCGTGCGGGAACTGGTATTTCAACATGATACAGCCATAATCCTGAAATTTACACAAAGCATTATCTAGGATAAATAGCGGATACATCCCATAATATATTAAAATGAACCTGATATTAACAGGCCAGATAGAAGGAAAAAGAGACAGAGGAAGGCAGCGGATTACATATTTGAAGGGCCTGACCAGGTGGTTTGCTTGGTGGTTTGCTTGGAGTAACAGGAGAAAACATATTAAGAGCCACCAGGGATAGGGAGACGTGGAAAGCCATGATCGCCTACGACCTGAAAGGACAGGGCACATCGAAGAAGAAGAAGATCCCATTAGCACAAGTCATTCAAAGGTTACGTTTGTTGGCTGGAGATTAGTGGTCGACCGCATGTGTCGGCATTAACACTTTTTCCTACATACCTAAACATATCTATAAATGGAACTGTGTGTGTGTGTGTGTGTGTGTGTGTGTGTGTGTGTGTGTGTGTGTGTGTGTGTGTGTGTCCGTTACCTATGGACTCCGAAACGGCTGAACCGATTTTCCTGAAAATTTAGACAGTTGTACTATAAACGTCTGCGAGTATTCTTAGCTAGGTTTTGTGTCGAGGTAGCCCCGATAAATATTGAAAATCGATAATCGAAAAATCGGGTTATAGAAGGAGTAGTCCGATTTTAATCAAATTTGATACACTCATAGACAAAGACATAAGAAACGATATTCAGAAATTTCAAGGTTGCAGTTCTTACAATAGTGCAGAAAATCAATAATATTTATACACACACACACACACATACACACACACACACACACACACACACACACACACACACACACACACACACACATATATATATATATATATATATATATATATATATATAAGGCAAGATGTTTGTGTGTATGTCTGTTTATCTGCCTGTATGTCTGTATTTTTTCAGCCGTTTTATTTTAGATTTTGCTTCGGGTTTGGCTCTAAGTAGGTATAATTGTAGTTCTTAGTCTCAGCCATTTAGCCTTCAGAATTCAGTTTACGACGAAACAACTTATTTGATATCGATAGCAGGAAATTAAAATTTGACTTACATCCATTCATTTTTCTTTCAGTCTATTATTTCGCTTTAACTAGAAACAACTGTTGCTTTTTAGTCTTTTGTGCCAACGTCTAAAGAGTCTGAGCTGCAGGACCATGGATTAGTTTTAAAGCTTTCATTACACCCGAGCAACGACGGGCTATAAGTGTTAGTATAGCCATAATCCTGAAATTTACAAAAAGCTTTGTTATAACATGTCTTGGATAAATACCGGATACATCCCATATTTTCTTAAAATTAATTCGCAACACTGAAAACTTGTTTAATGAAAGCAAAATGTTTGATTTTTTTTTTTTTATTAATCAATGATTTGTAGAAAAGCAATACAAATTACCGATAATATTCTTAATATATGGGATCATTTTCACCTGTATCTAAGATCAGTGTCATATCTGGTGTGGGATTCTGTTTTATATCTCGACATTCTTAACAAAATATGAATTTATCCGTCTTGATCTGGCCACTCGATTTCAGTCACTTTCCACCATCGTAGCTTCTCTTGCCTCGCAGTAATTCCAGTGAATTTTCTTCTTTGATCAAATTGTACATATGGCAACTAGTGAGGACTACATAGAGACTTGAGGTACTATGGTATCTGTAGTAAGGATTGTAATAAAGATATCTTTATTTCTGAGATGGGGTATTCTAATTATTTACACTATTTACATTGTTCGGACTGCTGTGCTCATCGTTGTTGCCATATTCACGACGTTTCGATCGTGTACACCCTGGCCTTCATCAGATGATTGAAATTTCTAACTAAACACTTTATTTCGTTCACTAGGATAAATTTTTCTAGTTCTTCCAGTTGCTTCTTCAATAACTCTCAATCTCTCAACACTCGAAGCTTTTCTTCACCTCTGCTGCAACCAGGTATTGAACTCACAACTTTTTGAGTCAAGTCACGGGATGTAACCAACGCTTAAAAACTCTTTAAAAATGTATTGTTGGTAATATCTTCCTTCGAAAATGTATATTTTTCTATAAATATCTATTTATATATATCAGTCAGTAAGTCCAGTGCCATACGTGATACACGCTTGGGCGATCATGTCTCGAAAGAGACATGACTGACTGGGCAGAAGATTATCCCGCAGTAGGTTGCCATTGCTTTCTGCGGTAGACTGGTTGCCAGCCAAGGCTATAGAACCCAGTCTGTCCTGTTATTTAACCCATAACTAGAAGGAAGAGACGGATTAATACCTTTCCCAAAGGTATTTGCGCGTAAGTGAATGCAATGAATTCGGCTGGAATTCGAACTCGGCTCCCCGATTTCTCGTTCCGAGCCGATATTCAATGCACCACAACGCACATCCAATATATATATATATATATATATATATATATATATATATATATATATATATATATATATATATATATATATATATATATATATATATATATATATTTTTATACTTTCATAGTGTTGTGTTTTGACCCCAGTTTGGTAGTTAACTGTTTGTCCATAGCTGGGACCCCCTAACAGGTGCTACCACTCCGGGTCAGGGTGAACCTGAGAACAACAACAATTAAGAGGTAGTTCCATGCTCCTCACAACAACCAAATCAAAAGCCTTGGTGCTGAATCCAGTTTACCGTCATACCCAGGACTCTTCCTGGTGTGGCTAGAGTATGAAAATATCATCTACGTATCTCAGCCATAGAATTAGCCTTAGTGATATGAATTGTAATTCCATGTTATATTAGCGATTGCTAATGATAATGGCAAGCCTATTGCTAAGACTTCAACTTGCCGATATAATACCGGACATAATTATTACGCAAACCCAGTTTAAAAAAAAAATGATGGATTTCATACTATTTTTAGTATTTATTGGCAAGTGGAAAATTCTAAATGAAAATAGAATGGTTCTTTTGTTATTATTACTTTGCAAAAATTTACAAGGGCAAATAGTGACAATTTAGCCATCGCTTTTGATCCATCCTTTTTTTAGAAGAGAATTTTTTCAAACTTCTGACACCATAAAGTATTCGTGGAGATATAGACTGGTGCTGAAATGAATGGGCGTGGGGGCAGTAGCAGCAGCCTCGTTGTAATGTATGTAAAAGGAAAATCACCAGATACGACTTAAAGAAACAAAGAAAAAATTATGAAAGTTTTATGCTAAAAACGATGAACAGAAATTAATGAAAAGTAGAAAATTGCAGAAAGCAAAAAAAATAAAATAAAAAAAATAAAAAGATGGTCTTAATTGTGTATTGATGTAGAAGTTTCGTCAGAGTCGGAATGAGTTTGAGTTTTGTTTAACTGCATATCAACTTCTGTGTGTTATTTAATGCCAAAAAGGAGGGGTTTTAAAAATTTCTTTTTAATATTCTGTTATAGTTAGAAGGTTGATTTAGTCAGATTTTAATGAATTATTTTTTTATTCTTTTTTATTTTAAAAAAATGAAAATGTCTTCTAGTTTTGTATTCAAAATGTTTTGCTGAGAATAATTTTTTCCGTTTTTTATGGTAATAAATTTTTTCTTAAAAAATATATTGTTGGTAATATTTCTTCTTCAAAAATGTATATATATTTTTTTTTATAGAAGTCTATTTCTATGTATTTATTTCTATAAAAGTGTATTTTTATACTTTCAAAGAGTTTTAACCCCAGTTTGGGGGTTAACTATTTGCCCATAGCTGGGACCCTAGCAGGTGATACCACTCCGGGTCAGGTTGGACCTGAAAACAGCAGCAATTAATAGATGGTTCAATGCTCCTCACAACCTCCCAATCAGAGGCCTTGCTGCCGGATGCAGTTTATCGTCATGCCCAAGACTCGCGTCGGAATGAATATATGCCACTCACCAGAATGCTGATCATGAAACAGGTAAAAATCTATCATGAACTGAATATTGAAGGTAACTGTGAATATTCAACAGGCTGGTTACAGAAATTTAAGAAAAAGGCATGACATTAAATTTAAAGGAGTGTCGTGAAAAATACAAAAATACCTACTGATACTGATATAAAACTGTTGTGGATCTGGGGTTAAATCCAATGAATACACAACGTAGAAAACGCAATATATTGAAGAGAAATATGTACAGTGGAGGTGAGTAGAACGTCGTACAATACGGTTAGTCGAATACGTGAGATTGTGAGACGTGAGACTCGTCAATATTACCCTCAGGACTAGATCGCTGAGATACACCACCGTTACTACACACTGTTATACTCTATAATCCACTAATGACTACTACTAACAAGATTAAGACAATAATCCGAATTATGTAAATACTGTAAATACTACCTCATCTCTGAAATATAGACAAATAGAATGATCTATTATTAAACGTCGTAGTAATGGCAACAAAGATGAGGGCAATAGTCCGAATAATGTAAATACTGTAAATACTACCTCATCTCAGAAATATAGACAAATAGAATGATCTATTATTAAACGTCGTACAAATGGCAACAAAGATGAGGGCAATAGTCCGAATAATGTAAATACTGTAAATACTACCTCATCTCAGAAATATAGACAAATAGAATGATCTATTATTAAACGTCGTAGAAATGGCAACAAAGATGAGGACAATTGTCCGAATAATGTAAATACTGTAAATACTACCTCATCTCAGAAATATAGACAAATAGAATGATCTATTATTAAACGTCGTAGAAATGGCAACAAAGATGAGGACAATTGTCCGAATAATGTAAATACTACCTCATCTCAGAAATATAGACAAATAGAATGATCTATTATTAAACGTCGTAGAAATGGCAACAAAGATGAGGACAATTGTCCGAATAATGTAAATACTGTAAATACTACCTCATCTCAGAAATATAGACAAATAGAATGATCTATTATTAAACGTCGTAGAAATGGCAACAAAGATGAGGACAATTGTCCGAATAATGTAAATACTACCTCATCTCAGAAATATAGACAAATAGAATGATCTATTATTAAACGTCGTAGAAATGGCAACAAAGATGAGGACAATAGTCCGAATAATGTAAATACTGCTAATAATTTCTTTTTTTTCTTTTACGTTTGTGAAAATCTCTCCCGTTTTTTATTTTTATTTTTATGTTAACTAAGATCTTTAAAAATGTAAATGAAATGTCGATCGCCCTGTCCTGCCTCCTTGAATTTTATTCTTTTATTGTCTTCTCTATCTGTTCAATCACACTAGCCCCTTGCACTCTACTGGCTTTTATTTCCTTGGCCGGTTTGAAATAATTTAACAAATATCAGCATCGACTCAGCGTCGTATTCAACAAAAAACCCGCGAAAGATATCCATCTAGATTCTGTGGGGTTGAATCGTGTGACAGCCAACTCCGAGCCGATGATGGTAACTGGTCAGCTTTAATGGTTCGATTGCTTCTACTCCCGTATGAATCGATCGACCCCAGGTTCATCAGAATGCAACTCGATTTTAGTGGTATACTGTTGTCACGCAACAACGACAACACTTCATGGTTTGACTAGCGCCTGATCCCATAGAAAGACCGAAGTAGTACAGTGGCTCCCAAATGCCTCATGGTAGCAGCCTAACTGAACTAGTTATCGCCAACCGTTAGACCTGTTGGAGAACCCATTCACCTACCTAAAGGAGTACAGTTGACCAAACAATATGCTGAAGAAAATGCTCAGCAACTGTAATCCACTGGGCTTTCTGCTGCCACAGGCTTCACTGCATCCTTGGCACAGTAAGCTTTGGGATCGCTAAGTCTTGCTCAAGATCTCACTTCAACCTAGTGGTGGGAAGAAGTCTACATTGGTGAGCTGTGATCAAAATATCAAACTCACCTTACTGTCCATAAAATATATCATTAATATATTTAGTAAGCAGTGATGTGCGTTGTGGTGCAGTGGATATCGGCTCGAACGAGAAATCGGGAATCCGAGTTCGAATTCCAGGTGAATTCATTGCATTCACTTACGCCCTTGGGAAAGGTATTAATCCGTCTCTTCCTTCCAGTTGTGGGTTAAATAACAGGACAGATTGGGTTCTATAGCCTTAGCTAGCAACCAGTCTACCGCAGAAAGTAATGGCAAACTACTGCGGGATAATCTTCTGTCCAGTCAGTCAGTCATGTCTCTTTCGAGACATGATCGCCCAAGCGTGTTTCACGTATGGCACTTAACTGACTGAAGCATTGACAGGTGTTATTGTTGGCGATTTAATCTTGGCAAATTTTAACCGAAAAGCACTAACTGATATTTTAGTCAGTCAGTTAAGTGCCATACATGATACACGCTTTGGGCGATCATGTCTCGAAAGAGACATGACTGACTGGGCAGAAGATTATCCCGCAGTAGATTGCCATTACTTTCTGTGGTAGAAACCGGAAACCACATCCTAAGCAGGAAACAAGGGATGAGCCTCTTCACCTGTTCAATAGGGTGGAGTGTGAACCGGGCGATAGTTTAGTCTATCTACTCCAATTATCTGAAATTTAAATGGATTGAAACTACAGTGACCACAAAGTAATGGATCAGTTTATATAATGTTTGTAATATGGAATGGAATCCTCAATTTACATACACATTAGCAGTATAACCCGGCGTTGCTCGGGTGTAATGAAAGCTTTAAAACTAATCCATGGTCCTGGAGCTCAGACTCATCCTAAAGAATATTTGTGTGAAGTTTGGTGAGAGTTGGATAAAAATTGTGGATTTGTATAAAGGACATACAGACAGATAAACAGACACACACACAAACATCTTGCCTTTTATATATATATATTATCGATTTTCTGCACTATTGTAAGAACTACAACCTTGAAACTTCTGAATATCATTTCTTATGTCTTTGTCTATGAGTGTATCAAATTTGATTAAAATCGGACCACTCCTTTTATAACCCGATTTTTTTTATTATCGAACACTGGCAGACGTTTATATTACAACTGTGTAAATTTTCAAGAAAATCGGTTCAGCCATTTCGGAGTCTATAGGTAACGGACACACACACACACACACACACACACACACACACACAGATACAAAGTTCCAGGTAACCCTGATAAATATCGAAAATCGTTAATCGAAAAAATCGAGTTATAGAAGGAGTGGCCCGATTTTAATCAAATTTGATACACTCATAGACAAAGACATAAGAAACGATATTCAGAAGTTTCAAGGTTGCAGTTCTTACAATAGTGCAGAAAATCGAATATATATATATATATATATATATATATATATATATATATATATATATATACGGCAAGATGTTTGTGTGTGTGTCTCTTTATCTGCCTGTATGTCTGTATTTTTTTCAGCCCTTTTATATTAGTTTTTGCTTTGGGTTTGGCTCTAAGTAGGTATAATTGTAGTTCTTAGTCTCAGCCATGATACCATTTACTCAAAGGACTTATTTAGCCTTCAAAATTCAGTTTACAATGAAAAAAACTTATTTGATATCGATACCAGGAAATCAAAATTTGACTTACATCCATTCATTTTTCTTTCAGTCTACGGTTTCGCTTGAACTGGAAACAACTATTGCTTTATAGTCTTCCGTGCCAACGTCCAAAGTGTCTGAGCTCCAGGACCATGGATTAGTTTTAAAGCTTCCATTACACCCGAGCAACGCCGGGCTATACTGCTAGTTATTATTATAATTTGGGGTAGGGGACTGCAAAAGTAATTTAGAGATCATAATTATTTATTGGTGCCCTACTAATTAACCTATAACTGGGAGGAAGAAGGGAGTTCTCAAGGTTATTTGAATGTAAATGAACCCGACTTGAATTGGAACTCGGCTATGAACGTTTTATTTTCTTTCGTTTACTTTGCGCTAATGACATGAATTCATCTCCCTCCAGCTATGGATTAAATTGTAGGATAGAGTGCGTTCTCTTGCCTTCGCTTGCAACTCGTCTAGGAGAAAAAAATTAAGGCGTTTCTGCGTCCTTGTGGGTGGTGAATTATTTTCCAGCATACAACATCCTCTGCACAGACGAAGCGTGGTAAGCCTTTCGCTGCTTTATCGCTATTTACATGGGAAAATGTTCAGATAAAATATATTCGTTAGTTTTCACATTCACGGCTAAGACTCGCCATGCCACGCCCATTGTAGAAAACGAACAAATATTCCCTTCATATTCCATTGCTAACATATAAGTTCCACTAGAGTAGCTTATTCCCACGAACATCTGCTTTGTAGAACCTACTCCCAAGAGGATGCTTTCCTGATCACTACAATCTTAACCTGTTTAAGTCGAGGGTTAAACGTTATATTTCCCTACATGTGCGAATAATCTGCACCTCTGACACTGTAACTTCCTACCTCGAGTGGTTCTCGGGCCTTTGAATATAATTGTAAAAAAAAAACTCTTATAAATAATAAATTAGACAGGGCTCTTTATCTTTGTTAGAACAGCCAATCAAGGGGAAGATTAACTCTGAATTCAATACCAGCTCCGAGGGATGGGCACCGCCAGACTTCACACACTCACTGCTTGGTGGTCCAACAATCCTAATGGGCTGCGGGACATGTGATTGTAATAAAGTGTGAAAAGCACCACATAGTGGTTTATGGCCTGTCAGTAAACCCATATGGCGGCTTTCAATGAGAAGTAGCAAAAAAGTAGCACTCCTGTCTCGGCTTCTCGCAACACTCTGTCAACAATCGGATACATCACTACTTAAAATGACTGGCCCGTCAAAAAGGGGGAAGAATTTGGGGGCGGAGAATCATTTTTGTCGATTAACGTTCATTAGACATTCCTGAAGGCGTTGCATTTTTCAGAATAGGAAAACGCTGATTTTTATAACCAACTTAGATGGGGGCTCCAGTTCATAATATAACTTGACTTCTGAAATAGTTATGGGCAACTCTGTCTACGTCATTGATAATTGTGTACTGTTGATAGTACGAAATTATCAATGACGTAAGCACTGTTCCAATCTTGAAAATTCTGAATAAAATTAAAGTAGAAATAACTCTTTAAAAAGTTTGGGGTCGATTTAGTACTGTGTTTTAGGTACCTCCCCTCATTTAGTACTGTATTTTAGGTACCTCCCCTCATTTTCGATATCTCAATTTGAAACTGAAATTTTATAAATTAAAGTTTTCTTGAAACTTTTTTACGTTTTAATTGAAAGCTAAATTATTAATATGCTATTTCCAGTAAGCAAAATACTCTGGTGTATTTCAAACAGAAATTATATTGATTGGAATCTAAAACTTTTCAATTTTTTTTAATCTTTCAATTTTTCTGCCATTAATAAGCGATCGACACATTTGTAAACAAAAGTTAATACTTGGTTTGAAAAATCTTGCAAAAATAAAATATATCTCTGTGTTACATGATTTTTGAAAAATAAGAAAATTTAATGTTAAATTAATCAGATTTACACACGTATTACTTATTCATAGCATGAAATTTAGAATTAAACTATTTCTTAATTACAGAGGTGAACTTTTTCACCTGTCTACCGTATTTCAAATGTGTTGACTGATTGACATGTGAAAGATACGTGTATGTAGATCACAAGTGACAAAACTGTACAATTTTTCCCAATAAAGGGAAGAAACTCTGAAGTACATGACCTTTTAGTTTACCATACAAAAAAATAAAAACTTCAATACACCAACAAAAAAAAAAATTAAAAATTATTTTAAAAATCGGAAGGCACGACGATTTGTATCAAATTTTTTTAATTTTCGATTAGTAAATATAATCTTTGCTTAATAAGTTTTTAAACTAACACCTAACAAATCTTTGAAGTATTTTAAAATATTTTTGAAACTTTATAAATTATTATGATTTAAAAAAGAATGAAAACAATTCTTTTAAAATTTCATTATTAATTGAAAAAAAAAATTATAATAATATCATTTATTCATGAAATTAAAAGCTTATCAAATTTAACAATGTCACAGTTATATTGCATTTTTTATTTTATTTTATTTTATTATAGGATGCAGACTTTCGCAGAGAGAGGTAAAATTTTTAAAAAAATAGTCGATGATTTACATTCCCCAATGAGTCTTGCGTTTAACTAATAAAATCTATTATCACAACAAAACTTAATTTCTTAAAATTTCATGAATTTACGTGGAGGGTGGGTAACAGGTGTAAAAATATTTTTACCAAGATTTTTTTAAAATAATAGTTTCAAAATTAATTTAATTAATTTGTGAATAAGTTCTGAAAGTTGCATTAAAACCCGACAATTATTTGATTTTTGCAAGAATTTCCAAATTAATGTGTTTATCACCGAAGAAAAAAAAACTTGAGTTAGGTAATATGAGGCTTTCCATTGTAAACAATCGTTATGATTTGGTTACCCGCTAACTAAAATCAAAACAAGATTTTTTTACGTGTTAGAAGAGATTTTTTTTTAAACAACTAAAAAATACTTTGATCTTTCATCTTAATAATAATAATGTAAACAATTTGATGGGAAAAGTTCGTTTTTAATAAGTTTGGGGCCTTTTTTTTATTCAGACTATGCCTTATTTTTTAGCTATTTAATGGGGGCACCGACTGTATTTATATTATAAGCGGACCCCACTTAAAAAAGATAAACCTTTCATATCTGTTTTTATTCGAACAAATGCCGTAGCTTAATTTTTTTTTTCATTCCACTTTAAGAAAGGCGGGACGTAATTAGAGAAAAAAACTGGGTACAGTGGTTATTGAAGGAAGGATAAAAGATGAACGGGATTCAAGAAGATACGTGGTCATTGACATTGTGCGTTGTGGTACTGGATGTGCGTTGTGGTGCAGTGGATATCGACTCGGAACGAAAAATCGAGGAGCCGAGTTCGAATTCCAGTTGAATTCCTTGCATTCACTTACGCACGAATACCCTTGGGAAAGGTATTAATCCGTTTCTTTCCTCCAGTTATGGGTCAACCAGTCTACCGCAGAAAGTGATGGCAACATACTGCGGGATAATCTTCTGCCCAGTCAGTCAAGTTTCTCTCGAGACATGATCACCGAAGCATGTATGACGTATGGTACTTAACTGACTGAATATAATAGTTGGAAACATAATTAAAACTTCTACTGGGCATAAAGTGGAGGATGAATTTTCTATTGTTATGAAGTAATAAGCTGATCCCCCACTAATTATACTTAATATAATAATGTAATATAATCTATCTCTTCTCGTTCCAGGTTATGGGTTAAATAAGGACCGATTGGGTTCTATAGCCTTGGCTGGCAACCAGTCTACCGCAGAAAGTAATGGCAACCTACTGTGGGATAATTTTCACCCAAAGCGTGTATCACGTATGACACTTAACTGATTGATTTAAATCAGGAAAGGAGGTAAACAGAAGGGAGTTCCATAGGCGGGGAGTACAAGAAAAGAAACTGTTGGAGTAGAAGTGGCTGCTGTATTTAACTGTTTCAACGATAAAAGAGTGGGACTTAAATGCCAATCTAGTAGTACGCTTAATTTTATGTGGTCAAAGCAACAGGGAAAAATCTTGCCAGAGCAGTTGGTATGAAAATATTTGTAGAAAAGACAGAATTAAGCCGCATCACGTCTGTGAGAAAATGACTGAAGTCGAGATGCCATGTTAGGATCTAGTATATTGCAGAAACATCAGCGTATATGGCAGAGTATATTTAGCAACAGCACCCAACCAGATATGGTAACAGTATTCAATGCACGGACGAATGTTAGATTTATAAATATGCGAGATGGATTCCGAAGAGAAAACCTTTCTGACCAAAATTTTCTAGCAGTAGACGCAGCTATTGATTCGGTGTAGTTTTTTTTTTTTTTTTTAATCATATCAACCAAAGCAAGGCGGTAAAGCTACTGATGTACAGGGGGCTACTTAAGAGTAAAAAGATTGGAAAAGAGAAAGCCGGAAACCACATCCTAAACAGGGAAAAGGAATGAGCCTCTCCACCTGTTCAATAGACGTGGGTGGAGTGTGAACCGGGCGATAGTTTAGTTTATCTAGTCCAATTGAGAGAAAAAGAAAAAGAAAAGAGTGAAAAGATTTGAAAAGAGAAAGCCGGAAACCACATCCTAAACAGGGAAAAAGGGATGAGCCTCTTCACCTGTTCAATAGACGTGGGTGGAGTGTGAACCGGGCGATAGTTTAGTCTATCTAGTCCAATTGAGAGAAAAAGAAAAAGAAAAGAGTGAAAAGATTGGAAAAGAGGAAGCCGGAAACCACATCCTAAACAGAGAACAATGGATGAGCCTCTTCACCTGTTCAATAGACGTGGGTGGAGTGTGAACCGGGCGATAGTTTCGTCTATCTAGTCCAATTGAGAAAAAGAAAAAGAAAAGAGTGAAAAGATTGGAAAAGAGAAAGCCGGAAATCACATCTTAAACAGGAAACAAGGGATGAGCCTCTTCACCTGTTCAATAGACGTGGGTGGAGTGTGAACCGGGCGATAGTTTCGTCTATCTAGTCCAATTGAGAAAAAGAAAAAGAAAAGAGTGAAAAGATTGGAAAAGAGAAAGCCGGAAATCACATCTTAAACAGGAAACAAGGGATGAGCCTCTTCACCTGTTCAATAGACGTGGGTGGAGTGTGAACCGGGCGATAGTTTAGTCTGTCTACTCCAATTGAGTGAGAAAAAAAACGTGATGTCAAGCAGGCGCTGTGCGTTCTTCTCCAGAATATTAGCATTAGCCATACTGATGTGATGTGCGTGGGTGGTGCAGTGGATATCGACTCGGAACGAAAAATCGGGGAGCCGAGATCGAATTCCAGCTGAATTCCTTGCATTCACTTACGCACAAATACCTTTGGAAAAGGTATCAATCCGTCAGTTACCTCCAGTTATGGGTTAAATAATAGGACAGATTGGTTTCTATAGCCTTGGTTGGCAACCAGTCTACCGCAAAAAGCAATAGCAATCTACTGTGGGGTAATCTGCCCAGTCAGTCATGTTTCTTTCGAAACGTGATCGCCTAAAGCGTGTATCACGTATAGCACTTAACCGATTGACCATGCAAATGAGAGGCAAGAAAATATGTCTATGATGGCTAAAGAAGGGCTGTTTTGTTTTGGAAGCATTCAAATTTAGAAGTCATTTCTTGTTCCAGTTAACCATTGATTTTTTTTTCTTTTTTTTTTTTTTTCAAGATTAGCAGTCAGGAATACTGTGTCGATTGTGGCGGATTTTTAATTAAGACGGGAGTGAATGGTGGTGTCATCTGAATAGATCGCTACTTGGGAACTGATGACATTAAAAAGATCATTGATGAGGATAAGAAAAAGCGTAGGACCTATGACAGAGGGACACCCACGTTTGTATGAACTTGAACACAGAATCGGCTGCAAGCGTGGTATAGTTTCCCCCAACACCGCACTTAGCTACAGAACCAAAACATTAATCTGAAAACTCGAGTCATGTTCTTAGCCTCGTCGGATATAGACTTTCCTATAAGTGTCAAAAACTGGTGCCAAACTCGTTCAGGAATATCTAAACTCTCAGTTGTGTACAATGATTTCATCAGACTGATGATTAAAAATAGCTTCAAATGAATGACGCATGTAGGTGTTTGTGAGGACCGTTCGTTTTTTTTAATCTTGTAGTCTGGCCCAACAGAACCACAAAGAACTCTAACAGATAATGGAAACCGAATCATTTGAAGACATTCAGCAACAGCAACAACTAAAATGAATAGCGCATGTTACTCAAGAAATCAATATGAATGGATTTTTAATTTATCATTTACTATAATGCTGCGCCAACAACACCAGTTGATAGTCTGTTACTTCGGATTGCGGGTCCCTCATGAGCAGTCCAGTTATATGTTTGTTGAACAATATTATCGAGGGGCTATTTTTCAATATGTGATAAATTGAATGAAATGCAAGAATAAAACCACATATGTTCGGATAAACATGGAATAATTTTAGCACAAGTGGGTACAACTTTACTCGGTGTATGGATCAGTTATAGGATAAGAAAAAAAAAGAAATTGAACTCAGAATAGGCTGCACACGTGGGATAGTTTCGCCAAACACCGCAAGTTTCTACAAAACCAAAACATTAACCAGAAAACTCGAGATCATCTGTGTTGATGAAAAGCAGAAAATTTTTTTTCTATTGTATTTAAATGAAACCATTTTCGTTTTGGAGGTTTTAAATTTTACAAGCCATTCTTACCTCCAGTTAAAACTCTTTAAGTTGGGGGGCGGGGCATTTCCGAGAGCAGTTGCCAGTTTTAATTTGACGGGCGTATCGGATTTGCTTATTAAGATACGAATAAACAGTTGTTCCATCAGTATAAATATTTAGTTGGAAAATAATGACCTTGTGGGGTGGAATTGATGAAAATAAGAAACGGCGTAGGTCTAAGGACAGAGCCTGGAGGCGGGAACATTAATGTGAAATAATCTAAAAACATGAATATTCATTACGACCTTCACTACATTTGTTAAAAACAATTGGATTAAGCCAAATATTCGTCGAGACGCCATAGGACTTGAGCTTATGGAGAAGGCAAGCCTGGCAATACTTGTCGAACGCATCCGAGATTTTGAGAGCAGCCACGTCTGGAGCCTTGCTTTTATTATATAAAGACTGAGAGATAAATTTGTTAATAACCGGTAACACATCAGCAGTAAACCTGAAAGAGTTTAAGTTTAGTGTAGCGGCATATCAACTTCTTTGGATTATTTAATGCCAAAAAGGTGGGGGTCTCAAGATATTTTTTTTAATGTTCAGTTATAATGAGAGTCTGATTTAGTCAAATTTTAATGATTTTTTTTTCTTTTTACATCTTAGAAAACTGAAAATGTCTTCTAATTTTGTATTCAAAAATGTTTTGTTGCGAATAATTGTTTTTCTTTCAAAAATATTTTTTTTATAAAAGTGTATTTTTATGCTTTCATAGTGTTTTGCCCACAGTTTGGAGGTTAACTATTTGCCCATAGTTGGGACCCTAACAGGTGCTACCACTCCGGGTCAGGGTGGACCTGAGAACAACAACTAAGAAGTGGTTTCATGCTCCTCAGAACCTCCTAATCAGAGGCCTTGCTACCGGATGCAGTTTACCGTCATGCTCAGGACCTAAACCTGAAAGAAGGTCGTGTAAAGTGAGATGTTTAACCAAGTCAGAATTGATTAAAGCCTCTAGGAAATTTTTCTTCTCAAAATTAGAATGATAGAGTGATCAAAACGTTTGCCAGAGTTCTTAAAGACAGGAATTACAGAGAACTGCCAACATGTTGGAAAACAAGAAGCAGTGAGGCATATATCGTCAAATTCGGAAAGAACGGGAGCCAGTTCAGGAGTACATTTCCTTCGGACTATTGAAGGAAAACCGTCAAACCGCAAGTCTTCTAACGTTCTAGTTTAACAATGACAAAAAAAATTCATTAACCTTTTTATCAGATGGTAAAATTAATGGCAACCTACTGCGGGAAAATCTTCTGCCCAGTCAATTATGTTTCTTTCTAGCGTATGGCACTTAACTGATATATATATATATATATATATATATATATATATATATATATATATATATACAAATATCCTTAAATGCGTATAATTAATAACAGAAGCCATTGGTTTATTCCAGTGGCTTCCCATATTTAATATTATTTTTGTTTTCACTCTCGTTTTGTCATGTGTGACGTCACGAGCTGTGATGCGACATTCGCTTCCCGCATGTTATATGCACGAGTTTGTTGTTGCTTGGGAATCTTCCATGTAAACAAAAACAGTTTGTCATTATCGTTTGTCCGTGTTTATAATATATAATGTAATTTAACATCTTGGAAAATAGCTTATGTAAATCGAAAGCTTAGATTGGATTATTAAAAAATTAAATATCAATAGTGTAATTCTCTTTCTTCATTTAATGATAATGAAGCTTTCAGAGAATATGAAAGAAATTTTCGTAAAGTAGACAAACTTGTCTATATTATTTAATGAAACATGCATTAAAAAGACTTAGAACAAAAAGAAGCTTATCGGTACCTAGGTGTAAATGAGAGTGAAAAAATTCACCATAAAAAATGAAGGAAATAGTGCGTAAAGAGTACTATAGAAGGCTACGACTGATATTAAAAACTGAATTGATTTCTCAGAACAGAATTCTGGCCATTAATAACCTTGCCATCCCAGTGGTCCAATATAGCTTCAACATCTTGAACTGAACTCTAAACGGCATCAGACGAATGGATTCTAAAACAAGAAAGCTTCTTTCTAAGCATAAGATGCATCATTCAAATGCTGATGTAGACCGTCTATACATACCCATAAAGAAGGTGGAAGAGGTCTTATTCAGCTAGAATTGTCATACAATACAATAATTATTGGCTTACTGACATACATAGAAACAACAAAGGACTGGATGATACAATTAGTTAAACAACATGAAAACAAAAAGAAAAAATATTCAATAATGAAAGAAGGCAGAAAATACAAACAAGATTTACATTTCGTAAATTCTGTAGAAAATCAAAACAGAAGCCAAGAACCAAATATTGCGGTAAAAAATATGAAAAAGAAAGTCAATGATAGAGCTCTTGAACAGATGAAACAACGCTGGCCAGACAAACCTCCGCATGGCCAATATCCAGAACGTGCTAATATGTTTACATGCATCTTGATTAAAGTCTGAAACTGAAGGCTTTATTCTTCGCAAGACCAAAGACTTTTCACGAGGAACTTTCAGGCAAATATTATACATAATAATGTGGATTCAAAATGCAGGTTCTGTGATAAATACCAAGAAACAATACACCATCTAATCTCAGGATGTTCTGTACTTGCCCCAAATGAATATAAAAATCGCCACGATAGAGTGGGGCAATATTTACATTGGGCAATGTGCAAACACTATGGAAAATATGTAAACAAACACTGGTATGAACATCATCCAGCACCGGTTGCAGAAATAGAAGATGTCACCATTCTATGGGATTACAGCATCTACACAGACAGAAAAATTGAAGCAAATAGGCCGGACATAATAATAGATCATTCTATTTGTCTATATTTCTGAGATGCGGTAGTATTTAGAGTATTTACATTATTCGTCTTGGCAAATATGATTAGAACAATAGTCCGAATAATGTAGATACTGTAAATACTACCTCATCTCAGAAATATAGACAAATAGAATTATCTATTATTAAAAGTCGTAGAAATGGCAACAATGATGAGGACAATAGTCCAAATAATGTAAATACTGTAAATTCTACCTCATCTCAGAAATATAGACAAATAGAATGATCTATTATTAAACGTCGTACAAATGGCAACAAAGATGAAGACAATAGTCCGAATAATGTAAATACTGTAAATATTACCTCATCTCAGAAATATAGCAATTGCGAGTTTAGTCTTTAACACTCTATATGTTTATTCAGCTACTGCAGATGATTTACTAAAAAATAATGTGTTCGAATTTCACAGTTGTGTTGTCTTTTCCTGCTATGTTAACTAGGAAATGACTTTGACTAAAATCTACAACTCAACTAGTGTTGTTTAGTATTTTCCTTCCTCAGTAAAAATAAAAGTATTATTAATTAATGTTAGAGTGCTAAACGTTAGTCTCTGAGTCTGAAATTGTGTACCTGAACTCAGTGAAACACACCTGTAATATATTACCTTGAACGGCAGAAGTAATTCACAGGTACATATGTACATATTTAAGTATATCTTATTTTTGAGAATAGTATCAAGTATAAATTCAGTTTTGCAATCTATAGTTAAGTTTGATCTCTTTAAAGATGGAAGTTCAACAAATGAATGTCATGTCCTCCCTAAAGATATTTTTAAATCCCAAATTTCAGTCTTAATTTCACTTTGAAAGTTTACTTGAAATGAAGGTAGAAATTTCGTTCAGAAGAGAAAAAGATAATTTAGTAATACTATATAATAATTCTGTTTGTTCCTTTGTTACGAAGTCACTTAGTTATCACATACGTTACATCTTCTTATAGCTTGTCTCTCTCTTGCCCACAAACTTAGTTTGCTAGTAACCTGCTCAATAACAAAATATCCAGTCCCTTGCCCACGAATTTAAATTTTCAACCCCCTACCTACAAATTTAAATTTTCAACCCCCTGCCTACAAATTTAACTTTCCAGTCCCCTGCCCACAAACTTAGTGTGCCACTTCTTTATTAGCAAATTTAACTTGTTAGTCCCCGGCCCACAAATTGATCTTGCCAGTCTCTAGTTCACAAATTTAGCTTGCCAGTCTCCTACCCACAAATTTAAATTTTCAACCCCCTGCCTACAAATTTAACTTTCCAGTCCCCTGCCCACAAATTTAGCTTGCCAGTCTCCAGTTTACAAATTTTGCTTGTTAGTTCTCTACACACAAATTTAAATTTTCAACTCCCCTGCCCACAAATTTAACTTTCCAGTCCCCTGCCCACAAATTTAGCTTTCCAATCTCCTGTCCACAAATTTAGTTTGCCACTCCCTTGTCCGCAAATTTAACTTGTTAGTACCCTGCCCACAAATTTAACTTTCCAGCTCCCTGCGCAAAAATATGTTTCTAGGTAAAAAGAAAGACAGAGGAAGCGATAACGTCTGCTTCAGTGAAATGATATAAAAATATGAAATATGCCAGTCAGAAAGGTATCGCGATATCATTGTTTGAGTATTTAAATGCCTGTTTACAATTGAAACGCGTGCTTACAATGCTCTTTAAAATGTAAAGGCAATAGATCAAGTCACAACCTGTCAACCATAGAATTTCTATGGGTTCAGCTAGTAAATTTTATTTTCGTAGCTTCTAGTTGCGTATTAACACCCAAAAGTAGCAGTCAATTTTGTTACCTGTTAAGTGAAACAACAACAAAAAATAGACTGATATTGTCTCATAAATGTTTTTCATTATGATTTCAAAACTTTTACTTTGAAAGGGGGAAGTGTTACGAGGATGCATTTATTTATAAAACTAGCGTATAGCCCGGCGTTGCTCGGGTGTAATGAAAGCTTTAAAATAAACCATGGTCCTAGAGCTCAGACTCTTTGGATGTTGGCACGAAAGACTAAAAAGCAATAGTTGTTTCCAGTTAAAGCGAAACCGTAGACTGAAAGAAAAATGAATGGATGTAAGTCAAATTTTAATTTCCTGCTATCGATATCAAATAAGTTTTTCGTCGTAAACTAAGGCTAAATAAGTCCTCTGAGTAAATGTTATGATGGCTGAGACTAAGAACTACAATTATACCTACTTAGAGCCAAACCCGAAGCAAAAACTAAAATAAAATGTCTGAAAAAATACAGACATACAGGCAGATAAACAGACACACACACACAAACATCTTGTTTTATATATATATATTATCGATTTTCTGCACTATTGTAAGAACTGCAACCTTGAAACTTCTGAATATCGTTTCTTATGTCTTTGTCTGAGTGTATCAAATTTGATTAAAATCGGTCCACTCCTTCTATAACCCGACTTTTTCTATTATCGATTTTCAATATTTATCTGGGGTACCTCGACACAAAACCTAGCTAAGAACACTCGCAGACGCTTATAGTACAACTGTGTAAATTTTCCAGAAAATCGGTTCAGCCGTTTTGGAGTCTATAGGTAACGGACACACACACACACACACACACACACACACATACACACACACACACAAAGTTCCATTTATAAATAAGTTTAGATAACAATAATAATGTCTAAAAGTTGTAGTAAGGGCTTCTGTTGAGTTCTACGTGTTGTTACAAGAAAGTTTTAATTCAGAAAGTAGTCGTAAAAATGATGAAATTAGAAATAGAACGTTTGGAAGATGCCAGAGTGTTCCAGTATAGTCGAGAGAATTCGAAATGTTCTTGAAATATGTATATTAGGTGTTAGCTCCTTAAATAATAAGTTTGGGGCACGGAGCAGTTAGTTGATAATAGGATGGGCTGATCTTATCAGCTCCGGCTTCGATTCAAGGATTTATATCCAGCCGAAAGAATCTAATTGAAAATCGTCGACAAACTAAAATTTGAAAGACTTGATAACAGAATGGGCTGACATATCAATTCCGGTTTTGATTCAAGGATTATATCCAGCCGAAAGAATCTCATAGAAAAGTTCCGACCAACTAAAACCTGAAATAGTACCTCATGGAACTTTATGGGTAAATACATATTTTTGACTCTTTCACAGTATTAAACTCTGTTTCTTGTTTTGAATGCAATAAAAATTTTATATTTTTAAATATTTTATTTGGTGTGTTTTTGTAAATTAAATATTTGTCTACGATTTAGCTCTTAGTTTTGGTCAATCATTTTTCTAATTTTTTTTTCTTTTGTTACACTAACACGTAACAATAGGTTTTGCGAATTTCGTGGACTGATGCTACATAACAAAAACGATGTCGCTTGAGGACATTCAACGTCGCGAATATGGCGACAAAGATGAGAACAACAGTCCGAACAATATAAATAGCGCAGAAAATTATTTTAATAAAAAAAAAACTAAATTTCCACCGACATTATTACTGGCTGCTTAGTCAATGAATATGAAATGTTGCCTTATAAGGAAAGATTTTAAATTTCGATTACCGTTACCGTAATGTAGTCTACATAATTATTCTCCTGTCACTGCTATTAGACTGTTATGCTTGGGAAATGGTTAAAATGTAATGAGTTTGAGTTTGAGTTTTGTTTAACGGCATATCAACACCTCTGTGGGTTATTTAATGCCAAAAAGATAGGGTTTTAAGGTATTTTCTAATGTTCGGTTATACTGAAAAGGTTGATTAAGTCAGATTTTAAAGAAAGTTTTTTGCTTTTATTCTTTTTTATTTTAGAAAACGGAAAATTTCTTCGAGTATAAAAAATGTTTTGCTGAGAATATTTTTTTCTTAAAAAATGTATTGTTGATAATATTTTTCCTTCGAAAATGTATATTTTTCTATAAAATTTATTTTTATGTATATATTTCTATAAAAATCTATTTTTATATTTTCATAGTGTTTTCATCCCAGTTTGGGTGTTAACTATTTGCCCATAGCTGGGATCCTAACAGGTGCTACCACTCCGAATCAGGGTGGACCTGGGAACAACAGCAATTAAGAGGTGGTTCCATATTACTCACAACCTCCCAATCAGAGGTCTTGCTGCCGGATGCAGTTTACTGTCATGCCCAGGACCGTAAAATGTAATGGCTTCGTTGATTCTGTAATTATAATGCTTAATCCTAGACCTGAACTGATTAACATTGTAGTGATCAAGGAAAACATTCCCTTGGGAATCAATTCCCCAGAAGAATATTCTTAGGTGGAACTTATCACCAATAGAATATAGAGGGAATGGGGGAGGTTTGCTATAATGTGTATAGTATGGTGGGTCCCAACTGTAAAGGTAAAAACTGGTGCAGCTAAGACATGTAGTATCCAATCTTTTTTTTTTTTTTCAGTTGGAGTAGATAGACTAAACTATCGCTCGGTTCACACTCCACCCACGTCTATTGAACAGTTAAAGAGGCTCATCCCTTGTTCCCAGTTTAGGATGTGGTTTACGGCTTTCTCTGCTGAAGTGATGTAATGGCTACCAATTACGGCTCTCAGTGTCCTACGATTTCGGGTTTGTGCCCCATCTATGCTCCGCTTAGAGAATCGTTTTAGGCGCGTCGAAGCGATGTAATGGCTACCAATTTCGGCTCTTATTGGCTTACGATTTCGGGTGTGTACCACATCTATGCTCCGCTTAGAGAATCGTTTTAGGCGCGTCAAAGTGATGTAATGGCTACCAATTTCGGCTCTTATTGGCTTACGATTTCGGGTGTGTACCACATCTATGCTCCGCTTAGAGAATCGTTTTAGGCACGTCAAAGTGATGTAATAGCTACCAATTTCGGCTCTTATTGGCTTACGATTTCGGGTGTGTACCACATCTATGCTCCGCTTAGAGAATCGTTTTAGGCACGTCAAAGTGATGTAATAGCTACCAATTTCGGCTCTTATTGGCTTACGATTTCGGGTGTGTACCACATCTACGCTCCGCTTAGAGAATCGTTTTAGGCGCGTCAAAGTGATGTAATGGCTACCAATTTCGGCTCTTATTGGCTTACGATTTCGGGTGTGTACCACATCTATGCTCCGCTTAGAGAATCGTTTTAGGCGCGTCGAAGTGATGTAATGGCTACAAATTTCGGCTCTCAGTGTCCTACGATTTCGGATTTTTGCCACATCTATGCTCCACTTAGAAAATGGTATTTGGTACGTCGAAGTGATGTAGTGTTTACCAATTACGGCTCTAAGTGTCCTACGATTTCGGGTTTGTGCCATATCTTTGCTCCGCTTGGAAAATCGTTTCAGTCACATCGAAATGATGTAATGGCTACCAATTTCGGGTCTTATTTTCCTACGATTTCGGGTTTGTGCCACATCTATGCTCTACTTGGAAAATCGTTTCAGTCACGTCGAACTGATGTAATGGTTACCAATTTCGGCTCTCAGTGTCATAAGGTTTCGGCTTTGTGCCACATCAATACTTCGCTTAGAAAGTCGTTTTAGGCACGTCGAACTGATGTAATGACTACCAAATTCGGCTCTCATCGTCCTACGATTTCGGGTTTGTGCCACATCAACGCTCCGCTTAGAAAATCGTATTGGGCAGTCGAAGTGATGTAATTGATACCAATTTCAGCTCCTACTGTCCTACGATTTCTGGTTTGTGTCACATCAATACTTCGCTTAGAAAGTCCTTTTAGGCACGTCGAACTGATGTAATGGCTACCAATTTTGGCTCTCAATGTCCTAAGGTTTAGGCTTTGTGCCACATCAATACTTCGCTTAGAAAATCATTTTACGCACGTCGAAATGATGTCATGGCTACCAATTTCGGCTCTCATTGTCCTACGATTTCGGGTTTGTGCCACATCAACGCTTATAAAATCGTATTGGGCAGTAGAAATGCTGCAATGGCTAGTAAGCTTGTTTCGCTAAGTCAATTGTAACTGGATAGAGGGTTCAAATCTTCTTCTGTGCTCCACATTTTCGGCGTAGAAAATATTTTGGTTCACGTCGGCCCGTCAGTGTTACGTAATAGCAAGCATATTTGCCCCTATATGCCCCAAATATTCGGCTTTGTACCACTTTTAATCTCCATTTGGAAAGTCGTTTTATGCCCGTCGGAGTGATATAATGGCAAACAAGCTTCTCTCATTAAATGAATTATGACTGAATAGTGAGTTCGAACCTCACTAGGTGCCCCACATAGTCGTCTTTGTGCCATATCTAAGATCCACGTACAAAATCGTTTTGGGCACGTCGATGTGATGTAATGGCTCGCATAATTGTTTCGCTAGGTTATGACTGAAGACGGAGTTTGATCCTCAATGAGGGCCCCACGATTTCGGCTTTAAGCTACGCGCAGAAAACCGTTTTGGACAAAATGAAGTGATGTAATGGCCAGCAAGTTTGTCTCTTAGTAAACGACATTTTCGGATTTCTCCCGCATTTACGCTCCCTGTAAAAAATCGTTTCGGACGTCTGCTTCGAAATGAGGTAATAGCTAACAACCTTGTCTCGATCAATTATGACTGAATATTAAGTTCAATCATGAATAAGTCCCCCACAATTTCGGCTTCGTGCCACATGTAAGCTCCGCTTAGAATATCGTCATGTGCACATGGAAGTGATGGATGGCTATTAAGTCTTTGAGTGATCCAGAACTTCGGGTTTGTGCCATATAGAAAATCGTTTTGGAAACGGTGGAGTTTGAGTTTGAGTTTTGTTTAATGGCATATCAAAACCCCTGTGGGTTATTTAATGCCAAAAAATGGGGGTTTTAAGGTATTTTTTAAATGTTAGACTATAGTGAGAAGGTTGATTAAGTCAGATTTTGATGAAGTATTTTTTATTTTAAACAACTGAAGATGTCTTCTAGTTTTGTATTCAAAAATGTATTGCTGGTAATAGTTTTTTTCTTAAAATATGTATTATTGCAGTAATTTTTTTTCTCTTCAAAAGTATATTTTTTCTATAAAGGTTTATTTTTATGCATATTTTTCTATAAAAGTCTATTTTTATACTTTCATGGTGGTTTGACCCCAGTTTGGGGGTTAACTATTTACCCATAGTTGGGACCCTAACAGGTGCTATCACCCCGGGTCAGGGTGGACCTCGGAACAATAGCAATTAAGAGGTGGTTCCATGCTACTCATAACCACCAACCAGAGGCCTTGCTGCCGGATGCAGTTTACCGCCATGCCCAGGACGGAAACGGTGGAGTGATTTTATGGCTAGCAAACTGTAAAAGTAGGTTCGATCCTCAGTGTGTGCCTCACACAATCGGCATTGTGCCACTTTTAATCTCCTCTTGAAAAATCATTTTATGCACGTCGCAATGTAATGGCAAACAAGCTTGTCTCGCTAGATTAATTAAACTGGGTGTACTATGCTGGGTGCCCTATGCGTTCCAAATCTAACCTCCGTGTAGAAAATCATTTTGTGTGCATCGAAGTGATGGAAGTTCTAGCAAATTTGTCTCTAAATGCCTCATACTTTCGAATTTTTTTTTTTTTGCAATGTTCATAAAATATATATAATTAAAATATATTGAATAAAACTCTATTCGTGATATTTCACTGAAAAAGTGCGCTTGGGAAACGGGCGCGCACTCACATATGCGAGCATACACATACATCAGCACACACACACACACGCACACGCACACGCCGACTGGTACTTCGATGTGGTGTAATGGTTAGCAAGCTTGTCTAGCTAGAACCTGTTACAACTGAGTAGTGAGTTCGATCCTCATTAGGTGCCCCCGTACTTTCGGCCTTGTGCCACATCTAATCGGCGCTTAAATATCTGCAGAATTACCTACGTTGCTGTTGCAATACTTGCCTATATTCCATTAGTAACAGTTGTCAGTGTTCGAACCCTGCTATATAATCCTATATTTCGAATGCTGATTTTCAAGGAAGGCCACTTTTACTATTGGACATCTCAATATTCTGTTTATTCAGCTTGTCTAATCTGGAAACAAATATTGTAGAGTTTGAAAAGTAACTTTGATAGTGAGTTTTAAAACCATGCGCCATTTCCCTGGCTTTTTCCCAAAATTACTTGACAGTCGAAAGGCAATAAATGTAGGAATGCATTCTACAATAATTTTTATTTACTTAGGCTGCGGCTTGGCGAAGGTGAGATAAAATTTTGGTGGGGCTGGGAAAAGGCCGAAAATATTCCCACATATAACGCCTTATTTTATTTTTTAAAATCATTATTAATCGTTGCTTTTTTTATTACGTTTTTTATTTAGTCTCATATTTTTCTCCATTAAATTAAATTTCCATTTTTTTTTTACTCTTTCCCAAATATCGTTTTCTCTTTTTTTTGCTTTTTTTTTTTTTCGATTTTTCTCCTCGACTCCGCTCTTCTGGACTTTAGCCTCGTTATTTTCTTTCCACCCTTATTTCTAAGTTCTTATTCGCTCTCTCTCGGTGGTTCTTTTTAACCGCGTGTCAACCACCCCCTCCCCCGCTTCCCGGCCGCCGCCGCCGCCGCCACCACCCGCTTTAAGTTTCACAGTAAGAAAGTCGCGAAGATAGAAGCGGAGGGAATCCAAAAAAGGAAGTGGGCGGAGTTTTGTAAAGAAATAAAAACGCCACGCTAAACGCATTGATTTCAATCGGTCCGAATTTGCATGGTCGTCTCGTTAATGTCTTTTTGGGAAAGAAAGCTTTCTTCTTCGTTTTTCTAATCGGTCGCATTTGGTTTTTCTTTTTCTTTTTTTTCTTTTCGTTTTTTTTTTTTTTTAACCACTGGTTGGACGCTGAAGTTTTTTGGCCCACTATTCACTGCTGCTTCAACGCAACACGTTCTCTTGCCGAAGGGAGGAGGAAAGAAAAAGTACTTGCGCCGGGACAGGCAGGTGTGTGTAAAAGTCTCCTCGAGTAAATAAAACGGTAAAAAAAGGTAAGTGAAAAAGGTTTATTTTTCTGATAGTAGTGAAAACTTTGATAATTTTGCTTCTTAAAAACCTTTCTTTCTTTCTTTCTATCTATCTATCTATCTATCTATCTATCTATCTATCTATCTATCTACTCTATCTATCTACTCTGTTCATTATCTATCTATCACTCTGTTCATTATCTATCTATCACTCTGTTCATTATCTATCTATCTATCACTCTGTTCATTATCTATCTATCTATCACTCTGTTCATTATCTATCTATCACTCTGTTCATTATCTATCTATCTATTTATCTATCTGATTTTTTTCATATCTATCTATCTATTTATCTATCTGATTTTTTCATATCTATCTATCTATCTATCTATCTGATTTTTTTCTATCTATCTATCTATCTATCTATCTATCTATCTATCTGATTTTTTTCATATCTATCTATCTATCTATCTATCTATCTATCTGATTTTTTTCATATCTATCTATTTATCTATCTGATTTTTTTCATATCTATCTATCTATCTATCTATCGATCACTCTGTTCATTATCTTATCTATCTATCTATCTATCTATCTATCGATCACTCTGTTCATTATCTATCTATCTATCTATCGATCACTCTGTTCATTATCTATCTATCTATCTATCGATCACTCTGTTCATTATCTATCTATCTATCTATCGATCACTCTGTTCATTATCTATCTATCTATCTATCTATCGATCACTCTGTTCATTATCTATCTATCTATCTATCTGATATTTTTTTATATCTATCTATCTATCTATCTATCTATCTAGCTGATTTTTTTATATCTATCTATCTATCTAGCTGATTTTTTTTATATCTATCTATCTATCTATCTATCTATCTATCTATCTATCTAGCTGATTTTTTTTATATCTATCTATCTATCTATCTAGCTGATTTTTTTTATATCTATCTATCTATCTAGCTGATTTTTTTTTATATCTATCTATCTATCTATCTATCTATCTATCTACTATCTATCTATCTATCTAGCTGATTTTTTTTATATCTATCTATCTATCTAGCTGATTTTTTTTCTATCTATTTTTTTCTATCTATCTATCTATCTAGCTGATTTTTTTATATTTTTTTTCTATCTATCTATCTAGCTGATCTATCTATCTATCTATCTATCTATCTATCTATCTATCTAACTGATTTTTTATATCTATCTATCTAGCTAGCTAGCTGATTTTTTTTATATCTATCTATCTATCTGATTTTTTTCGTATCTATCTGTCTATCTATCTATCTATCTGATTTTTTTCATATCTATCTATCTATCTATCTATCTATCTATCTATCTATCTATCTATGTAGGTGGGTATGCGTGTACATACGTCTGAACAGTGAACATCTTTTTCTGTCTCATACGTTTTTGCGCTTGGTTTATACATCGGCTGAGTAGACTGGGTTCGGTTTCGATTTTAGGTTGCAGTATTGAGAAATAAAAAAAATTCCCTGCCCACATGCGTCTGCCCCTCATAGACAGAGCGGCGGACGCATAAGCACATCACTAGAAACAAGGAAGGAAGCACACGTGTGCCTAAAGGCATACGTACATACGCACAAGGTACAGTAATCAATAAGTAACCTGACACACACACACACACACACACACACATTTCATTTATCTCGCCTTTGTTTACATGCGTCATCGGCAAAAAAAAAATATTTTGGCAACGCAATCAGAATTTTCTTTTTACAATTTTTATTTTTAAGCACTCCAGATCTATCTTTCTTTTTTTTTTTTTTTTTTTATCATATCACCCCGAGCAAGGCGGTAACGCCACTGATGCGCAGGGGGCTACGTAAGAGTGAAAAGATTAGAAGAGAGAAAGCCGGAAACCACATCCTAAACAGGAAACAAGGGATGAGCCTCTTCACCTGTTCAATAGACGTGGGTGGAGTGTGAACCTGGCGATAGTTTAGTCTATCTACTGAGAAAGTCTATCTACTCCATCTCTCTCTCTCTCTCTCTCACACACACACACACACACACACACACACCATGTACACACACAGAGACACCACACGCACACACCACACACACACAAACACACATTCTCATTAAATTTTTATGAAAATTAATAAGTCTAGTTTGCAATGTAAATTAATTTTAAATTATTCCCTCACCTCACATACAACGCAATTTTCTCATAAGTTAATTTATTTATATTTTACAATTTTAAATTTTTAAAAATCACGTGGTCTGAGCACATTTTGTTTTGGCTTCCATCGGAGGATCGGTTTTATTGAATTTTACTTGCCAAACTGGATACCATAAGAATTTTTTTTTAAATTTGATAGGACTTTATATATATATATATATATATATATATATATATATATATATATATATATATAATGTAAAGTAGAGGGCTACACAAAAAAAGCACAATTTCTGGTTGTATTATTGTACAACTCAAACAAAAGTGGGTAACTCTGTGAGTGTTTAAAGTCAACGCATACATCGCAACATTCCACTTGGGACCAATATTTCATAAAAGTACCAATTATTATTATTTCTGGTCTCAGTACTTTTTATTGTGCAAATGTCTACCATTTTTTTTTTTTTTACTTTTCAATCCTCTTTCGCGTTGATTGTTAACTTTTGTAACGATTTTATTTTTATAAATAAATTATTTTATTCTATTTTTATTAAAATAGGTTCATTTATTTTCATTTTTAAAACTTTTTTCAACATTAGTTTCCGGATTTATCAACTGAAAGTAAAATGTCTCTAAACTTAGTTGGTGGAAGATTGTCTTGCGTCATTTTTTCCACAGTAGCGAGACATTTTATGCTTTGACAATCAACGTTGGGGATTTTGTTTTTAGTTACGCTTAAACACGGTTCACACCAGTCGATGTCCAACTATCACAATTCTTACTCACAGTCACAACGCATTTTAAAAGAATGACAAGCACAAGGCCAATAGAATTGAGTCAGTAATTAATTTTTTTTTTAAATTTATAAACATGAAAACCAAATGAAATGGCGGGTTATTTGAATTGTTCGTTTTATTTTTCATTTTTTGAGTAAAAAAGAATTTATTTTATTTTGTTTGATTTACGAGTTGTGCCCGTAAAACGAAGGTCACTGAGATGTCATAGCCAACTTTAGCTGCTTGCCTCGGAAGGTAAGGGTTGGCAGCGCCCATCTCCCTAAATAACCCGTGAAACAGTATTAAGTTACATGTCAACAGGAGCAGAGATTCTTTGATCCATCCGGGCACTTCTTCCTGTCATGTGTCAATCGTGTTGGCATGACAGTGTCAAGGTTTCCGCAAGGATGACTGGGGACGAAACTTGAAGATGAGGGTTCCGAAGAAATATGGGTGGACCTAAAGCAGACTACCACCGCGTTTAATTTCGTTTTTTTTTTTTTTTTTTAACTTTTTCAGTGCAGTTCTACCAATTAGCCGCTTAGCTTTACGATTGACAAAAAAAAAAAAAAAAAAAATTAAATTTCAATATTTAAACATTTTCTGGGGGAGGGGATCAGTTTCTCATACAACGTTCTAGTAAATCGGGCCTCCATTTTGAAACCAGTCGCCGGTACCACATTACTTCCACCTGTAAATTTGGTCATTATCATATTTTTTGGACTTTTTTCAGTGCGATATTATCTTTTACACCTTAAACTTTACGAATGACAAAAAAAAAAAAATTTCAATATTTAAACAATTTTAGTGGGGGGAACAGTTTCTCATACAACTTTATAGTGATTGAAAATGGAGGATCGATTTACTTTAACGTTGTATGAGAAACTGACCACCCCACCAGATTTGTTTAAATATTGTAATTTTTCAAATTTTTTTTTTTTTTTTTGATAATCGGAAAGTTTAAGTAAAAATCGATAGAACTGCACTTAAAAAAAGTAAAAAAAAATAAAAATAAAAAAACGAAATTAACATAAACAAAGCGACCCCAACACGAGTAGATTGAAAATGGAGGATCGATTTACTTTAACGTTGTATGAGAAACTGACCACCCCACCAGATTTGTTTAAATATTGTAATTTTTCTAAATGTTTTTTGATAATCGGAAAGTTTAAGTAACAATCGATAGAACTGCGCTGCAAAAAGTAAAAAAAAAACAAAAAAAAAACCCAACGAAATTCAACGTGGTGGTAGTCTGCTTCAGGTCCGCCGAAATATGAAATGAACAAACTCGGTTCGCTCATAGTTTTTGTTTAATACACTCCTTACGCGTCTTCGACTGATCTCTGAAATCTCATTCATTAATCAAATCTCAACCTCTTCAAGCTTAGAGTTGAACATTATCTTTCTTGCTTGGTTCCAAAAGAACTTCTTACGTTAATACAACACCACACAGTAACCCACTACATTGAGTGGCTCTTGGGCCTTGTGAACATCAGTGAAAACACAAATTAGTTAAAAAGGTTGGCATGAAAGCTGAAGCTAAAATGAAAATGAGCCTAACTAATGTTTACAGGTCACTCAAAAGATTTTGACTAATTTTAGTGATGCAATCTCGTCACAATATTTAGACAGGTACACCTCATGCCGCATTGAACAATGGGATCACCATAAATGACCTATTCTTACTACTTCATCTACTGCTAATTGTAATTAGGTTGATGTTTATTGAAGGTCTCACTTTCTTAAATGACCTCAAATGGAATGGCTACATTTTTGTGGTGCAGTGGATATCGGCTCGGAACGAGAAATCGAGGAGCCGAGTTCGATTTCCAGCCAAATTCATTGCATTCACTTACGCGCAAATACCCTAGGTAAAGGTATTAATCCGTCTCTTCCCTTCAGCTATGGGTCAAATAACAGGACAGATTGGGTTCTATAGCCTTGGTCGGCAACCAGTCTACCGCAGAAAGCAATAGCAACCTACTGCGGGATAATCTTCTGCCCAGTCAGTCATGTCTCTTTCGAGACATGATCGCCCAAGCGTGTATCACGTATGGCACTTAACTGACTCACTGAATGTAATAGTTGGATAAATGATTAATGCTTATATTGGTCATAAAGTGGGGGATCAGTTTATTACTTCATAGCAATAGGAAACCGATCCCCCACTAATTACTACATAATAATATAATAGATTTCTTTTCCCTTTACCTATGAGTCAAATAACAGGACAGATTGGGTTCTATAGCCTTGGTCGGCAACCAGTCTACCGCAAAAAGCAATGGCAACCTACTGCAGGATAATAATCTGCCCAGTCAGCCATGTCTCTTTCGAGACATGATCGCCCAAGCGTGTATCACGTATGGCACTTAACTGACTGACTGACTGAATATAATAGTTGGAAACATAATTAAAAATTCTCCTATGCAAATAAAGTGTGGGATCGGTTTTCTATTTTATGAAGTAATAAACTGATCCCCCTCTAATTATAATTGATATACTAATATAATATAATCTATCTCTTCTTCTTCCGGTTATGGGTTAAATAATAGGATAGATTGGGCTCTATAGCCTTAGCTGGCAACCACTCTATACATGATCGCCCAAAGCGTGTATCACTTGTGGCACTTAACTGACTGACTGAATATAATTGTTGGAAACATAATTTCAACTTCTATTGGACATAAATCGGGGGATCGGTTTTATATTGTTATGAAGTAATAAACTGATCCCCCACTAATTATACTTAATATAATAAAGTAAAATAATCTATCTCTTCTCCTTCCATTTATGGTTTAAATAGCCTTGGCTGGCAACCAGTCTACCGCAGAAAGCAATGGCAACCTACTGCGGGATAATCTTCTGCCCAGTCAGTCATGTCTCTTTCGAGACATGATCGCCCAAACGTGTATCACGTATGGCATTTAACTGACTGACATTGAATTCATAGCTGAATCCACTGCTAGGAAGCTTGGTTCACGTGCTGGTCAAGAAGTTTTTCTCGTCAGAATCCATTTTGCACATTCGTCTGTGCATTGAATATTGTGGCCATATCTGTTCGGGTGCTCCTACCATTCATTTTGAGGTTCTTGACAAAATCTTAAGGATCTGCAATATAATCGATCCTGACTTGGCATCTCGACTTCAGTCACTTTCTCACCGACGTGATGTGGCTTCCCTCTGTCTTTTCTACAAGTATTTTCATGGAAAGTGACCTGACGAGCTTCCCCCCCACCCGGTACCCCAACCATGTGTATTTACTCGTGCTATTGGATTGGCATCAGCGTCTCACTCTTTTACCCTAGAAATAGTTCAACGTAACCGTCTCTTCTATTCTAACAGTCTCTTTTCTCGCACTTCCCGTTTGTGTAACTCACTTCCAATTGCTTGCTTCCCTGGTAGCTACAATCTCCAAAAGTTTAAATGCAATATCATTGCCATCTTCTATCTCCTTGATTCCCATCCATCTCTTATCCTTTCTTCAACATTCCCTGTACCTTGTTTTTTCTCTCACTGTAAACCCTTGCACACCAGTGGTGGTCCTGCTTCCCTGATATCTACAGTCTCCAAAATTTTAAATGCAACATCAATTGCCATCTTCTATCTCCTTGATTCCCATCCACTTCTTATCCTTTCTTCAGCATCCCCTGCACCTTATTTTCTCTCACTGTAAACCCCTTGATTGGGGTGAAATGATTATTAAAAAAGAGGCAAATCTAACACGATAAGTGATGTTTCCTTTTTTGATTTCTTAGTTTTTACTAAGTTTTCTTTGAATTCATTCTTTGTGGGTACCACCGAAATGGGGGGGGGCGTTTTTGTTCTGTTTTCGAAATGCCACAGTAACATGTTGGGGATGGATTTATTATCTCTTTCCTTGTCAATCCGATAAATAAGAACTTTAATAAAACAATCGACTAAATAAAATAAATCTATTTGTCAATCTAATCACATTCTGCTTCATTATGAAATACCAGCATTGTATATGTGCTTATCAATTCCATTTGTAGTTCTGTTTGAAGTCGTTGTCTTCCTCCACAACCTTGAGTCTGGGAAACAGTAGTCAAGACGACAACTTCAATAAAACTGTTGGCTTAATCGAATAAACGTAATCGACTAAAATAGTTATGCAATCTCATCACAATATTTTCACAGGTACTTTTCAGGCCTCAGTGAAAACTGGGATCATTATAAACGACCTAGTCTTTCTACTTTATCTGTGTAATTAGTTTAAATATAATTGTTTATTGTAAACAAATCTAACATGATAATAGGCGATGATATCTTTACTTAAATTATTTTTATTTTGCGGTTTCCATTAAATTCATTCTTCGCCACCATAATTATCAGCACTGTACGTAATTTATTCAAGTCGTTGTCTTCCTCCGGGACCATGCGGCCTTTAAACGGTAATGGAGCCAAATCTTGTTAATATCGTCTTTGTATCATCAGAGCACCCTAGTCGACTATGGCGTATCATCAAAGTACCCTAGCCGACTATGACGTATCATCGGGGTACTCTAGCCGACTATGACGTATCATCGGGGTACTCTAGCCGACTATCGCGTATCATCGGGTTACCCTATCCGACTATCTCGTATCATCGGGTTACCCTATCCGACTATCTCGTATCATCGGGTTACCCTATCCGACTATCTCGTATCATCGGGTTACCCTATCCGACTATCTCGTATCATCGGGTTACCCTATCCGACTATCTCGTATCATCGGGTTACCCTATCCGATCTATCATCGGGTTACCCTCATCCGGGTTACTCCCTATCCATGGGTTACCCTATCCATCGTATCATCGGGTTACCCTATCCGACTATCTCGTATCATCAGAGTACCTTAGCCGATGTATAGCCTTTGTAACAAGTCTCAGTACAATAGAAGTGACTTGATTGCATCTCGTCTCCAACTTTTGACCGTTTGGAAATGGGTTACAAGATATCTGTATCAAGAAATAACACAACTCAAAATGAGTTGCTTTTGTAAAGCTCTGGAAGGGTTAAGAAGTGAATAAAAGTGCTTACTAAAAGGAGAAAGGGAAAGTTAGATTCATGCCCTTCCCGAAGGCGTTCATGTGGTGTAAACAAAAAAAAAAAAGGCATCTCGGCCGAACATTAAAGGCGCATCTCTGAATTCGTTAACTGACAGGCCACTTACCCCTCCATATTTCCGATATAAATCAACTGAAACGACACTTTTTGATTGGCTCAAGTAAATTTCCCATCATGCATCATAAGAGCCAATTTCCAATTCCTCCAAAAGATGCTTCTTCATAACTTCTTGAAAGACAATCACGTAAACAAAAACACTTTTATATATATATATATATATATATATATATATATATATATATATATATATATAATCGTTGTGGTGCAGTGGATATCGACTCGGAACGACAAATCGGGTAAACGAGTTCGAATTCCAGTTGAATTCCTTGCATTCACTTACGCACAATATAATAATAGGACAGATTGGGTTCTATAGCCTTGGCTGGTAGAAAGTAATGGCAATCTAATGCGGCATGATCTTCTGCCCAGTCAGTCATGTTTCTTTCGAGACATGATCACCTAAGCGTGTTTTACGTATGGCACTCAATTGAACCGAATATAACAGTTGGAAACATAATTAAAACTTCTTCTGGACATAAAGTGGGGGATCGGTTTTTATTGTTATGAAGTAATACACTGATCCCCCACCCCAATAATTATACTTAATATAATAATGTAATATAATCTATCTCCTCTCCTTCCAGTTATGAGTTAACTAATAGGATAGATTGGGTTTTACAGCCTTGGCTGGCAACCAGTCTACCGCAGAAAGCAATGGCTTCCTACTGCGAGATAATCTTCTGCCCAGTCAGTCATGTGTCTTTCCAGACATGATCGCCCATAGCGTGTATCATGTATGGCACTTAACTGACTGAACAAAAAGACCCAATTTATTAAGAGATACAGAAAATTGGAGAGCCATGACCGTTACGCCTTAAAGAGGCACGACTCATAGAAGAGAAATAACTAAAGACAAAATTAGGACAGGACTTAGTGGAGAGCCATGATCGGAGAGCTATAAAGGGACACAGCATATAGAAGACATGCAAAATGAATAATTACTCCCAAAGCTAACGCTAAGCATATCTCCCCCCCCACCCCCCAGTACCCAATATCAACATTTTCTGAAAAGTAAAAATATTGGTTTTTGGTGCCGTTTAATGGACCCTGGAATAAATCGATGACGTGAATAAAACATGTCAAAAGGGAATTGGTACAGTGCTGTAAAAAGATTTCTTCGCCTATTATTTACTTGCAGTATAGCCCGTCGTTGCTCGGATGTAATGAAAGCTTTAAAACTAATCCATGGTCCTGGAGCTCAGACTCAGCCTAAAGAATATTTGAAATAATAAAATAATTGCTACAATTTACCAATCGCACCTAGTTATATATATATATATATATATACTAGCACTAAAGCCCGGCGTTGCTAGGGTGTAATGAAAGCTTTAAAACTAATTCATGGTCTTGGAGCTCAGACTCTTTGGACGTTGGCACGAAAGACTAAAAGCAATAGTTGTTTCCAGTTAAAACGAAACCGTAGACTGAAAGAAAAATGAATGGATACAAGTCAAATTTTGATTTCCTGGTATCGATATCAAATAAGTTTTTTTCGTTGTAAACTGAATTTTGAAGGTTAAATAAGTCCTCTGAGTAAATGGTATCATGGCTGAGACTAAGAACTACAATTATACCTACTGAGAGCCAAATCCGAAGCAAAAACTAAAATAAAAGGGATGAAAAAAAAATACAGACATACAGGCAGATAAACAGACACACACACAAACATCTTACCTTTATATATATATATATATATATATAGCATAGTGATGACCCACATATACTGTCTTAATATGTATAGGAAAGAATATTAAAACGTCTTGAGTTTAAAAATGTGTTTTTTGACAGTATTTGTTTATTTCTACTATTACATTATTTTCTACTATTAATATTTCAGACCGCCCTCGCTCCTTCATCAGAAACAAATGATTTTTTATCATTTGTTTCTGATGAAGGACCGAGGGCGGTCTGAAATATAAAATGTAATAGTAGAAATAAACAAATACTGTCAAAAAAACACATTTTTAAACTAAAAACGTTTTAATATTCTTTCATATATATATATATATATATATATATATATATATATATAATCGATTTTCTGCACTATTGTAAGAACTGCAACCTTGAAACTTCTGAATATCGTTTCTTATGTGTTTGTCTATGAGTGTATCAAATTTGAGTAAAATCGGTCCACTCCTTCTATAACCCGATTTTTTCTATTATTGATTTTCGATATTTATCTGGGGTATCTCGACACAAAACCTAGCTAAGAACACTCGCATACGCTTATAGTACAACTGTGTAAATTTTCAAGAAAATCAGCCCTTTCGGAGTCTATAGGTAACGGACACACACACACACACACACACACAACGTTCCATTTATAAATAAGTTTAGATTTATTTCTTGCTCGATCCGCCTTCAAAAAGCAATCCTATTCAGCATAGATAAAGCAGGAACTATAGTTCAATTGTTGTGTACGGATTGTTCAATGAGGCCTGAGGTGTACTTGTCAAAATCCTGTGACGAGATTGCATCATTATATTTAAATCAGTTAAGAAAATTTCTATTTTATCAACTGTTTTACTAAAGTTGTCTTGCTTCAGGACCGTATGACCGATAAAAAAGATAGTCAAGCCAAACATTGTTTTTTCGAAACCCGAAAATATTTTTTCTTGTTTATTTTAGCTTTTCGTTTTGTAGGGGTCAGGAGATCTGTGATTTTTTTTATTTTTTTTTATTTTTGTGCTGTTCAGAGGGAGTAAAGTACAAACCGATTTTGTATACAGGTCAGAGAAGCTGCACATCGACGGACACTTTTGGCTTGTTTTAAAAATTACTCTCCAATTCGTTTTTAATTCAACATACACATTTTTCAAGTATCCGGATTTTGAAATGAAATAAAATTTTGCAAAATAACAGAACGACTCAATTATTTAATAACAGCTTTCGTTCCTCTTCTTGCAAAACCCAAAGCGTTGATTTCGTCGCTGCAGCTCGGGGTGGGGGTTGAAAAAATGATAGCGAGTAAGTCATGAAGCAGAAAACCGTCAACCGAAACCATTAAAAAAAAAATTAGTAGTCGTTGTGGTGAGGAAATTGTGGGTGGAAAACTGTTTCTGTTTTTAATCTTTTTTTTTTTTTTTTTTTGTTTGTTTGTTTTGTCGTCACAGCGAAGTTGTTCTCATGCAACCGTCAGGAACGGTTGGTAGTGGTGGGTGGGGACTTATCTCGTATCGTACCGCATGGTATAGGATTTGTAACTGGAAACTCAGTCTTGTTAAAAACCAGAACAATGTGAAGAAGACGACGAAGAAGCTGCTCTGGGCTGGGCGCTAGTTCACCAATGCGTTACTTTGTAAGGCCGACTATATCCGTGAAGTGGGTGCTAAAACGTGTTGGGAGAAAGAGAATGCGGGAAAGAGTCTGGTGCCTCCAACGGCGCCCACCCGATCATTAGGAATAGGGGTGAGGCTAATTTTTTTTTTCCAAAAAAAAAAATAAAAAATAAACGTACTGGACATGCAGTTGCCGGTATAGGCTAATGATAAGAACAAGATTTCTGGTTAAGAGGTCTGAAGTTTTTTCTTTATTTGCTACTTTAACTGAGAACAAGTTTGGGTAGTTACGAATATGGCCCAAGGCCGATTTTTAATGTGGGAGATCCGAGCTCGTAATCTCGGGCAAAAATTTCCCGTAGACCCTGCATAAAGGCAGGGTCAGGATCCTGTCTATTTTTTTCCAGACGAGACTCTGCCCTAATGTGGAGATTTATCCGGGTTCCTCTCTACGCCCAAAAGTAGAGTGAGCAGACAGAACTGAAAACAAGACTGTACGCTAAGTGTTATGTGGTTTAATCAAATGAACTTTTAATTCAAATTTTAATCTAAAATTGAAAATTTCTTCATATAAAGTCTCATTGGATACTAGAACTACCTAACTATGAAATATATCAAGATGGGAGCATAACATTGTCAAGAAAACTTTTTAGAGGTTGAATCGATTTACAATGAATGTCTATACCAAACACAGCGGACCCATAAACTTGTGAAGTACACGACAGAAATAAGACGTAAGATGACTTATCGGCCACCATAAATTGTTTTTTTTTTTTTTGCCAAAATTGTGACTTTTTTCTGTAACTTTGAAACTTTATACTAGTGATAATGGTAGATACTAAGTAAAAATCATTGTCTTAAAGCTCTTAGGGAACTCAATTTAATTAAACATAATCCAAGAGTTGATAAGCCGTAAAAAAAAATAAAAGACTAGGAAAAATATATTTAAATTTATTTATATAGTTTTTATGTAACATTCCCCTCCAGAAAAAAAATGTTTTCAGAGGCAAAACAGGTATACCTAAGTTTGTAAAATCAGGGACTGTTTCGAAACTGAATCAATCAATAATAAACTTTTAAACAGGAAGTTTATTTACAGTTTTTACATTATACGGACTATTGTCCTCATCGTTGTTGCCATCTGTACGACGTTTCGGCCGTTGTACGCTCTGGCCTTCTTCAGGTGCTAAGAATTTCGAACCGAACTCTGTTACAATCACTAGTGTATTTCATCCTCATTCCTAGCGTAAAGCCTCGTATGTCGTACAAATGGCAACAAAGATGACAATAGTCTGAAATGAATAATGTAAAGACTGTGTGTACTACCTCATCTCAGAAATATAGATAAAGACCCTTATTTGTTTGTTTTAGACAAGTGTCCCAGCCTAAGGAATGTCTAATAATGCTTATCTATGAAAATTATTTCTCCCTAAAATTTTCTATTTAATTAAAAAAAAAAATTTTTACGAGTGGACCACTGTATTTAAGTAGTGTTAATTGTGATAACAATTGTGTTTAAGACATTATCTACATGTTTTTTTGTTTTCTGTCAGATGCAAAAGTTTTTATTTTCGGCCTCACCTCACAACTTTATTTTCTAAAAAAAAACAAAAAAGAACTTTCAATTGTACACTGAGTGATTTTTTTATTTCAATTTATATCTTTCGATCGGCTCGGAACGACAAATTCGGGGAGCGGAGTTCAAATTCCAGTTGAATTTCTTGTATTCACTTAGGCGCAAATACCCTTGGGAAAGGTATAAATCCGTCTTTTCCCTCCAGTTATGGGTTAAATAATAAGACAGATTGGGTTCTTTAGCCTTGGTCGGCAACCAGTCTACCGCAGAAATCAATAGCAACAATTTAAAATACCAAACATTTTCTTTTAGTAATTATTAATCAAACTAAATATTCAGTTATAGACTTCCTTTAATTAAATTTTCCTCAGTCGAGCGGAGGGCTGGTAAGTGTGTGTAAAGATTCGCATCAAATTCTATTTTTTATGCTCAGAAAAAATAAACTCGAAATGTCTTTTTTTTTTTTTTTTTTTTACTCTAGAAAATATAAATGTGTTATACTTTAACGCCGGACACAGAAGTCAATCAACAAACACTCCTTTTAAAAATGAATGTTTAAAGTTTACAAACATATGTTGAGTTGTGTTGTTTTCAATTTAACATTGTGTATTGTAGAAGAATTGATTATGTTAAAAATAATTATCCTAACACATTTTTTCCACAGTTTTTTTTTTTTTTTGAGCAAATGTGCTGGCTAATTAGTGATAGTGATACATGCCTGTTATTCGATTCGGACTGTGCGTGTATCTGTGGGCCTGTTTAGGATCTTGAAAAATCCTTAAAGTATTTTAGAATAAAATCCCTTTCCTAAAGAAAGAATAGAAAACGAAAAAGAAAAAAAAAGTAGGAAGAAATGAAAAAAAAAAGAAAGCAAAAGAACGAAAGAAAAAAAAAAGGATAACGAAAAAAAGTTAAATGAAGGAGAAAAACAAAACGCGGTTCCTCTCATGTTCTGGAAAGATAGAGAGAAAAACATACGAACGTGTAGTTTGGTCTGTCATAATGATTCTTATATTATATCAAAGGCTATGATATTGTCCGTGGGCGCTTACAGGCACCCGGGGTGCCAGATTTCTACCTGTCGGACCCCTACACTATAAGACGCCACGTTGCCGTCACTACGTGTCGAAATGTGATGGCCTTTTAAGAAAAGGTCATTTGATGACGGCCGAGACGAAATCGGTGCGAGAGAGATGGAAAGAATCGATGTGCGCCGCTGGGGCAGACGCTGGGTAGGGACAAAAGAAAAGGAAGGCGCCTTGGGTGGAGGAAGGAAGAGGAGAGAGATACGTCGTAGTAGTGGTGGTGGTGGTGGTGGTGGTGCTTGGCGAGGGGAGGGGTAGATAATGAAGGCGAGAAGACCAGCCCAACTCTTAAAAAACTGCTGCTGCTGCTTCTTCTTCTCCCGCTGTTGAATCGAGCGTCTCCAGTGTTGACTGCTGTTGGTCCTTCACATGGGAAGTCGGTTCGCGCCTCGTTGTTGTAATTTTGAACATCTCTCTCTTTCACTTGATTTTTCTCACAGTTATTCGTTCACTTTTCAGGGATTCTGCCACTGTTTATCCCCCCCACCGTTTTAACTACGGTCAATATTTTTGGGGAATGGATGTGCAAGAAATCCTCGGAACAGAATTTATGAGAATTTCGTGATTTATCGGAACGTTTTGAGGAAAACAACACCAACAAATAAATAAAATAAAACTCAACGACAAATGAAAAAGTTTAATTATTGAAAAGAAAAAAAAATATTTCATAGGATTTTACAAGCTTAAGTGTTGACCAAACGTTTCTAACAACGAAACCAAAAACAAGTGATCGCTTGTGAACCAGCTTCTTGGGATGTCTGTAAACCGGTTATCAGAGACCAGCTCTATTCCGTTACAAAAAGTTTTTCTTATTGACAAATTTCTCAGCAAATTAACAACTCTTGGAGATTTCTTTTAACTGGTAAGTCTCAAAATTTGTCTTTTTTTTTTTTTTTTTTTAAAGGCACACTCACGAAAAATCACAGGGAACCAGATCGAACTTAGAAGCGGTTACTTTTTTTAGTTTCCTCTTTTGTCCCCTCTTTAGGGAGGAATTTCTTTGGTACGCCCAAGTCCTAGAAGTTACTCAACACTACACGGTTTTCGGGTTTGACAATTGTTGCCTCTTTGTAGGACGCTATGATAATTTTGCACACTTTGGTTTTCCAGTAGCGTCCGATATGATTTTTTTTCACATGCCAAATAACCTTAGTGAACTGTTTTCCTTAGCTAACTTTATCTCTAAATCTCATATTTTTCACGCAGATATTTTAGAATCTGAAAATAAAGCATGTGCAAACTTTAGGTGGTGGTTGTATAAATCGTATTTTGTCTGAAATAATGGTCCCGTCTAGAATATAGTTCCGTCGTTTATAGTCAAGTACAGTTTTCTCTACCCCAAAACTTTTAGTTATTTTAGAAAAAATTGCAATTTGGTGGCTATTTTTCGCTTATTTCTAATATATGTATTTTGAACTGCAAATCTTTTTAAAAAAACTGTCATTTTTTTTTTTAATTTTTTTTATTTATAAACTGACTGGTCACAAGAACTGAATCAAATATTTTTTTTTTATGTATAGAAAAAAAATGTGCGCTTAGAATATGAAAATAAGTATGGTTTTTGTTACCCTTTCTGGAAGGCTAATTCATTAGTAGTAGGTCGAAAGATAAAATAGTTCCAGAACTTAAAAAGGAAGATACCTTAAGGCTTATTGATTCTTCTTACTCACATTTGTAGTGCTGTAGGACCTAAAATCGATAGGATAGGGTGAAAAAGAATCCCCTAGCTTACGAATTTATTCCCTACCTACTACTTTTTTTGGACACATTAACTAAGAAATCACGTGTTTGCCCTCAATGAGGGGATTATTTACTTACTGGACCCCACCATAAATTTTAAATGTTTTGATATTTTGGGTTCTGGAATGAATAACAAAAAAACCCCCCAAAAAACTGGTCTCGCTGCATATAACCCTACCACCAAGAATGTTATTTTGAGTTTGTAATATCCGAGGCATTTAACTTACGCACAAATTTAACCGCTCTCGTGTGCAAATATCATCTTCACCCACACGGTATATAATTTATTTTAAAGACAAAAAAAAAAAAAATGAAGCCTTTCGCTTCTTACAAAAAAACGTCTGTGATAATATCATTTTCTATGAATAATTCATTGTTTACATTACAATACATAAAACTAATGCCTGTGCGAACACCGAGAGGGCGCTTTCATGGTTGATATTTATGCACTCAGTGAGGATCACTTCATTACTCGCTACAGTTACACACATATCCGTTCGCGAACACACGCACATGACTTTCATTGCATTGATGCCTGTGAACACCTCGAAATCTATCCTTCTAGATGCCTAATGTTTATTCCTCCCACAAAAAAAAAATCTTAGTTAATTACTCAGCAAACACGCAGGGATCCTTGTCTACAACGATGTCCATGTTTGAGACATTAAGACCATAATCTAAGGGTGCGTTGTGGTGCTTTGGATATCGGGTCGGAACGAGAAATCGGGGAGCCGAGTTCGAATTCCAGCTAAATTCATTGCCTTAACTTACGCGCAAATACCTTTGGGGAAAGGTATTAATCCGTCTATTCCTTCCAGTTTTATGGGTTAAATAACAGGATAGATTAGGTTCTATAGCCTTGGTTGGCAACCAGTCTACCGCAGAAAGCAATGACAACCTACTGCGGGATAATCTTCTGCCCAGTCAGTCATGTCTCTTTCGAGACATGATCGCCTAAGCGTGCATCACGTATGGCACTTAACTGATTGACTGAATCTAAGAGTCCTCGGTGTTACTTAGAGAGACTGGTAAACTCGTAACAAAAATATGAAAAAAAAAGTTGGTGGATAGAATTGGAAATTAGCCGGCCTTCATTAGACCTCATTTTGTCAAACTCGAATTTTTGTATTTTTATTTTTAATCGATTTAGAAGAGACCTGTTCATAATCAAATTGAGCCAAGAACAGAATTTTTTATTTAGTTAACTGGACTGTTAAATATCAAGTTTCAAACTGTGCTACCTCATTGATATTTGTATTTTTAAAGATATTTAAATTCTAAATGAAAGCTAAACAGACACAAACTTCTATTAATTTAAGTTTTTCTCTAATTAAAAATGTCAAATCCGTTTGTTTTTGTTAAAAAGCTGGTTTTTCGTACGCAGAACATCAAAGTCCAGATAACTGAAAAAAATCAGGGATTGAGTTTTTGCGACACGGTAATATTATGAACAGGGCCCTACTTCTAAAATAATTAACAAAAATCTATGGTTTTTCGATTTTGACAAATGTCGTACTCAAAGGAATGGGGGTGCTTTAGAAAGTTAATGTTTAAAAATTTAAAAAAAGCCCCCCCCCCCCCCCCCGAGTGGAACCAAACTTAGTGTCCTATCTTAATCGAATACCTTGTTATTGTGACTTCGTACCAAAACTAGTTTACCTACATATTGTCAGGTGGCCCTTCGCACAACTCTGGTTAAAGGAAAACTTTGTCTTTTAAGTGCTTCATCGTGGTGCACTTGTTAAAACAACTTTGTCTCGCCATATTAACTACAGTATTACGACTAGGAGTTCGAGCCTTATTGTGCACCACATACACTCGGCCTTGTGCCATACCTAAGTTGCGCTTAAAAACATCACTATTATTGTCTTTAGCGTACACATTATCATCGGAGGTAAAGACCGCCTTTTGTGAGTGGATGTCTTTTCAAATCTTGGATTTGTTAAACGTGGCCACATTTGGCTCGGATGGATTGGAGATGGAACTGAAAAACAAATATTACGCAAGTGAAAATCTGTCGACAAATTGAGGGCACCTAGTGAGGAACGAACTCCCTGAATAACGATTACGTTCTTTAGTGGGTGCCACATGCTTTCGGCCTTGTATCACATTTTTAAGCTGAGCTTGGAAAATCACCTTGGACACCTGTGTGGTGTAAATGGTTCAGTCATGAAATGCCATACGTGATACACGCTTGGGCGATCATGTCTCGAAAGAGACATGACTGACTGGGCAGAAGATTATCCCGCAGTAGGTTGCCATTGCTTTCTGCGGCAGATTGGTTACCAGCCAAGGCTATAGAACCCAATCTGTCCTGTTATTTAACCCATAACTGGAAGGAAGCGACGGATGAATACCTTTCCCAATGGGCAAAGATTCTCACAGTAGGTTGCCATTACTTTCTGCGGTAGACTGGTTGCCAGCCAAGGCTATAGAACCCAATCTGTTGTTATTTAACCCATAACTGGAGGGAAGAGACGGATTAATTACCTTTCCCAAAGGGTATTTGCGCATAAGTGAATGCAAGGAATTCAAGTGGAATTCGAACTCTGCTCCCCGATTTGTCGTTTCGAGCCGATATCCACTGCACCACAATGGTTAGCTAACTTATCAATTAGGACCGAATAGTGAGTTCGATCCTCACTTGGTGTCCCATACTTTCAGTTGTGTTTGTGTTACATCTAAGCTATGTTTAGAAAATCCGCATCATGTGGGTTTTTTTTTTTGGGGGGTGGTCATTGCGCAACTGAGTAACACACCAGTCCCCCACCCCTCAGATATGTAGGTTGTAAGCCGGACATGTTTTTAGTTATTAATTAAATCAATCCATCTCTATATAAGCCCCATTAGTTGCACGGAGGCCATCTATGTTAACGGTTCGTTACTCGGTTGAATTTTTTCCTCAGATGTTCTTAGCAATTCTCTTTTATTCAGCCATGTCGCCGTCTCCATGAATTTTTTGTGCCGAATTGACGGACGTGACGGTGGATCTCTTCTACACTTAGTTCTATATAGTTCTGCTGCGTGTGAGATTTCATTTCAGTGACCCATGACACACATTGTGCCCTTCTTTGTGAAGTAGACATTCTTTAGAGGTTCATCAACAGAATATCTGAAATACACATTCAAATGCAATGTGATTAAGTTGGTATCTCCACTAAATCGCTAAAAGACCAAAAAAAAAAAAAATCAGCATAGTATGAATTAAAAGGTCTCGAACTTTTTCAATCAAAATGTTTACATGGTCCTGGGCATGACGGTAAACTGCATCCGGCAGCAAGACCTCTGATTGGGAGGTTGTGAGGAGCATGAAGCCACCTTTTAATTGCTGTTGTTTTCAGGTCCACCCTGACCAGGAGTGGTAGCACCTGTTAGCTAACTATGGCTTATGGCTAAATAGTTACCCCCCCCAAACGTGGGGGGTGAGCAAAACACGATGAAAGTATAAAATTGGAGTAGATAGACTATCACCCGGTTCACACTCCACCCACGTCTATTGAACGGGTGAAGAGGCTCATCCCTTGTTTCCTATTTAGGATGCGGTTTCCGGTTTTCTCTTTTCCAATCTTTTCACTCCTATGTAGCCCCCTGCACATCAGTGGCGTTACCGCCTTGCTCGGGGTGATATGATTAAAATAAATATACATTTTTGAAGGAAAAATATTACCAACGATACATTTTTGAAGAAAAAAAAAATTAAAAGTAAGTTTCAATAATTTTTAGAAACTTTTTAATCCCTTCTAACATGTTCGAAATATTGGCAGAAAATCTTGTTTTGATTTGAGTTAGCGAGTTACCAAAATGTTATTTTGAGAATGACGAGTGACTAGCTAAAATACAAATTATTTGTAACAAATATTCTATGTGCGTTGTCCTTTCAAGACGTAGGCGATCATGGCCTTCCACATCTCCCTGTCCCTGGTGGCTCTTAGCACGCTTTGTCATGTTACACCACCCAAACTCGGTTCTGCCATCCACTAGCTCAAGCTCATAAATCTAGAATGTAAAAATGTATAGAAACTAGAATAGCCACAAAATGAGGGATCAGTTTATATATTGATTCAAATATAGATTTGATCCCCCACTTTATATCCATATTATAAATTCTTATAAACAGTTGGCATATATCTTCTATGTGCTCTGTCCTTTCAGGACGTAGGCGATCATAGCCTTCCACGTCTCCCTATCCCTGGTGGCTCTTAGCACGCTTTCTCCGTTCTGTCATCCACCTGCTCAGGACTTCAAATATGTTATCCGCTGTTTTCCTCTCTCTTTTTCTCTCTATCTGGCCTGTTTGTATCAGATTCTCCAAGTCCTCCTTCCTCATTGCATGTCTGTCCCAGGAACTTCAATCGTCTCTTCCTGATGCTCAATATTAATTTCCTTTTTCATCCTTTCCAAAACCTCGTCATTGCTCACATGCTCAGTCCACAATATTCGCAGCATCCTTCTGTAGAACCACATTTCAGCTGCTTCAATTTTTACCTTCATCTTTGTTGATATTGTCCAACATTCACTGCCATATTGAAGAACTGACATCACATAGCAATCCAGCACTCTTTTCTTTGTTTCTTGTGAAACTTTCCTGTGTCTTAATACTTTACTCAGCTTCTGGAACGCGTCTTTCGCCATGCCAATTCGCCTTTGGATCTCTGTGTCGCACTTTCCGTCTTCAGTTAGAACACTTCCCCAAATATTTAAATTTTCGGACCTGTTTGATTTTAACATCCCCCACCTGTATTTGACACTTTGGGCTGTTCTTTTTTGCTGATGACCATAAAATTAAAAGATCTCATCTGTTGCCTTTTTGTAATATATTTAAATTGCAAATAAGTGTTTATGGACACTGTGCGTGTGTGTAAAATGTGTGTATTTGGGCAGTAAGCTTGTTTTGCTTGACCAATTACGATTGAGTAAACTAGATCGTTTCTCACGTGCTCCCATACTTTCGACTTTGTGCCACATCTAAGCTATAAAGACTCTACACTGCAGATATTTATTTTAAATCAATGTAAAGAATAATAACACGCAGAACTTTATAGAATTTGTTTTTTATTTGTTTAAAATCAGATTAATTATACTTTAAATCGGCTAATATTCCTCAAAGTTTCAGAAAAGAATATTTTATTTTTTGGAAGACTTTTTATGAGAATTAAAGAAAGGCTGTTTGGATAGTACAAAATTCTAAAAGATGCTGTGAAAATCGTCAGTACCCTGTAATTCTCCAGTAAGTACCTGACACCTGCTATCCTTTATCTTTAAAAGAGCCAAATCAGGTCAAAAATAGGGTTCTGTTGCCATATCCCCAACCTTCACTTTCCAGCTTTGGTAGTCCAAAATATCTGCAAAATCGCTACTCTTTTGCTATTTTCCTGGAAAATGCTCAAACAAGCTATGTCCCTTAACTTTTTTTTTTTTTTTCAATTGGAGTAGATAGACTAAACTATCCCCTGGTTCACACTCCACCCACGTCTATTGAACAGGTGAAGAGGCCCATTCCTTGTTTCCTGTTTAGGATGTGGTTTCCGGCTTTTCCAATCTTTTCACTCTTACGTAGCCCCCTGCACATCAGTGGTGTTACCGCCTTGCTCGGGATGATGATTAAAAAAAATATATTTTTACGTCTGAAAAGACTTGAGGTAAACAACAGGGGTGACCATTTGTTGGAGCTGAGTTTTCAAATCAAAATGAAGTCATTCAGAATGTACCGGCTATGTTATTGTTATGTATATAAATAAAAAAAAAACGTTATTTTTAGTACGTACACGTGTTTCAGTTGACATGTTTTTCTTCTAAACGGTGAAATTGATATCAATCTAGGCCGGGTGATATTAATTTCACTTTTTCATAAAAAAAATACAAACATGTCAAGTAGATTATTTGGACGACTATTCTAATTGTCGTTACCATTTTCACGGCGTTGAAACGAAGATGGGGGGGCCAGAGTCCAAATAACGTAAAATAGTGTAAATACTACCTCATCTCATAAGTATGGACAAAAATGTCAAGTCAAACACGTGTGCCGACTAATGTGTAAGAAATAACGTCTGATTTAAAAAAAAATATATTTTGCATAGATTATAATTCAAGGAGAAATAAATACTTATGTGCACGAAGAGCTCAGTAAAGAGAAATATTTTTAAAAAAATTGGGATTAGCTGTGATCTATGCGTGCCAAGTGGTTTGGTTGAAACTAAGAAGTTGGTTTGCTTGATGGAAGAAATATATCCTTGGAGACGAATATCGTCTTGTAGTTCTCACATTGTAGATGAAAGATTTTGATTTTCTTCTTTTATGTGCCCTGTCCCTTCATGACGTAGGCGATCATGGCCTTCCACGTTACCCTATCCCTGGTAGCTCTGAGTACGCCTTCTCCTGTTACACCATGCAATCCTCGTTCCGTCATCCATCTGACTTTTTACTTTATCAAGATTAAAAAGTGAGGTCTGGGCTTCTGTCCACATATGGCAACAGTAATCCATTTTCGGCTTGATCTATCGTTTATGAAGGTAGAGGATAGCTTAAGGAGTTTGGTAGTTACTGGGCCGGTATAGGGAACTGGTCATTTTACATGCTTCTTTAACGATGGACTGTATGTAGGAATTTCATTTGAGGTCGGGTGTGAATCTGAGACATAATATTTGTGTCTTGTCCAGTGGTGGTGTCAAGAAGTGTTGAAACGAAATTTTAATTAACACTTCGTCGTGATGTTATAACATAATTGTTATAATTTTTGAATAAATATTATTTGCCCTCCTCTGTATTGAGCACTCTTTTGAGAATAGTTTTTTTTGTATTTGACATTAAAGTGTGTGTGTGTGTGTGTGTGTGTGTGTGTGTGTGTGTGTGTTACACTAGCAGTATAGCCCGGCGTTGCTCGGGTGTAATGAAAGCTTTAAAACTAATCCATGGTCCTGGAGCTCACTCTTTGGACGTTGGCACGAAAGACTAAAAAAGTTTTTCCAGTTAAAGCGAGACCGTAGACTGAAAGAAAAATGAATGGAAGTAAGTCAAATTTTGATTTCCTGGTATCGATATCAAATCAGTTTTTTTCGTCATAAACTGAATTTTGAAGGCTAAATCAGTCTGAGTAAATCGTATCATGGCTGAGACTAGTAACTACAATTATACCTACTTAGAGCCAAACCCGAAGCAAAAACTAAAATAAAAGGACTGGAAAAAAGACATACAGGCAGATAAATACACAAACATCTTGCCTTTTATTTTTTATATATATATATATATATATATATATATCTCGATTTTCTGCACTATTTTAAGAACTGCAACCTTGAAACTTCTGAATATCGTTTCTTATGTCTTTGTTTATGAGTTAATCAAATTTGATTAAAACCAGATCACTTCTATAACCCGATTTTTTTTTTTTTTTTTTTTTTTTTTTTTTTTCGATTATCGATTTTTTTATATTTATCGGAGGTACCTCGACACAAAACCCAGCTAAGAACACTCGCAGACGCTTATAGTACAACTGTAAATTTTCAAGAAACCGGTTCAGCAGTTTCGGAGTCTATAGGTAACGGACACACACAGTTCCATTTATAAATAAGTTTATAGTCTGTCTCGGTACATTGCCGAAGGGCCCCATTGTGTGAGCAGACAAACACAGAATGAATTGAGTGTGGGGATCTGGGTCAAGTGTCATGAGAAAAGTTTGAGAGAATGAACGTCTGGGTTGTCAACCAGAACGTCAATCCACTTTGGGAACTTGGTGGTGGGTCTCACCGAGTTATACCGAATCGCCAATTCGAATTTGGAGATTCAGAAACAGTAAATGCTACAAACGTAAAACTGGCAATGAAGACGTGTATTTTCATTTTTTTTTTTTTTTTTTTTTTTTATAAACGCACATAACCTCAGTCAATTAAGTGCCATACGTAATACACGCTTGGCCGATCATGTCTCGAAACTGAGCCCCCGCCTAAAATTGTTTAAATATTGAAATCTTTACAAATTTTTTTTGATAATCGGAAACTTTATGTAATAACCGATAAGACTACGCAAAAATAAATATAAAAAGTAAATAAAAAAAATAAAAAAATAAAACATCTTTTGATTTATTGACATAAGTAGCTCGGAGTTTTTGAAAAGTCTTCCCGTTAAGTCCGAAAATAAATCTGACGGTTAATACAACGTGGTGTGTAGGGTCAGCAAGCCAGTCTGGCTAGTTTAAGGCGCTCCATACTTTGGGTCTTGGTGCCACACCTAAGCAACGCTTAGTAAATTATTTTTAAAAAATCGGACCTGTACGACCGGCACCTCCCTGTAATGTTTTGCTAGTGTTTCTAATATGGGGGATCGATTTACTAGAACGTTGTATGAGAAACTGAGTACCCCCTAAAAATCTTTAAATATTGAATTTTTTCCAAATTGTTTTGCTAATCTGAAAGTTTAGGGTCTAATCGATAAGAATGCACTGAAGAAAGTTTTTAAAAAAAATGAAAAGCAAAAAATAAAATTACAGGGAGGTGCCGGTCGTACAGGTCCGATTTTTTTTTTTTTAAATAATTTACTAAGCGTTGCTAATCTTTTTTTTTCTTTTTTTTTTTTATAACTCTTCAGTGCATTCTTATCGATTAGACCCTAAACTTTCAGATTAGCAAAACAATTTGGAAAAAATTCAATATTTAAAGATTTTTAGTGGGGTACTCAGTTTCTCATACAACGTTCTAGTAAATCGATCCCCCATATTAGAAACACTAGCAAAAAAATTACAGGGAGGTGCCGGTCGTACAGGTCCGCCAAAAATCTTCTTTGTGATGTAATGATTAGCAAGTTTATCTCACTAAACTAATTACAACTGAATAGTGTTTCTCACTAAGAACTCCATTCTTTTAACCTTGTGCCATATCACGAAAACTCTTTCGAAGTCAATAAAATTATTGCACTTTTTTTTTTTTTTTTTTTTTTTTTTTTTTTTTTTTATCTATCATTTCGCCCCAAGCAAAGAATTCTACTGCCACTGTTGCGAAGGATGTTACATAGGGGAAAGTGATGAGAAAGAGGGGTTAGTTATATGAAATGTCAGAAAGAGGGTAATGGACGGATGAGAATACTGAGAATGGGGGTGGAGTAGATAGAAGAAGAAAAAAAAAGCTTGTGAGAATGGATGCGAGTTAGTGAGATAGATGTCTATTGACCTTACATTTAAATTCCTGGAGATTGTAGCTGTTGGAGAAGCAAGTATATGGAAGGGAATTCCACAGGTGGGAAATGCAAGAAAAGTGATGAGAAAGAGGGTAGGTTATAGGGGATGTCAGGAGGAGGGTAATCGACGGATGAGGATACCGAGGATGAGGGTGGGGTAAATGAAAAAAGAGCTTGGGAGAATGGATGCGAGTTAGTGAGATAGATGTCTATTGACCTTACATTTAAATTCCAGGAGATTGTAGCTGTCGGGGAAGCATGGAAGGGGATTCCACAGGTGGGAAGTGCAAGAAAAGAAGCTGTTAGAGTAGAAGTTTTTGTTAGCGTACGCAATTTGGTGTTTTAAGTGTTTTTTTTTTTTTTTTTTTTTAAAAAAAAAAAAAAAGTTTTTCATCTCTTAAGAAAATTTAAATTTTTTTTTTTTTTCTCTTATTCACCATCTAATTTGTTTTTTCGTTTTCTATTTTCCAGATTTCGTACCAGTCTGGTCATGCAAAATTTAGTGTCTTTGGGCCTGATCCTCTTAGTTCTTAGCATCGTCGTCTCGGTCCAGTGTCAAGATCAAGCGTTCAGTAACAACTCAAACCGGGCGAATTCGAGCCTGTTGAACAGGATTCTGGGTGGGAAAAGAGGCCGAAGGTATCGAATCGGAAGATTCCCATTAACCCCTTCGGAGGATTTACCCGTTCACCTTGTGGAGAAAGAAGACCGGTCACTCGATCCAACCAAAGCTGATTTGGATTCAAATAAACTTCGTGCTATATTGAATTCCGGATATAACCCGATGCTTATGTCCGTGACAAGACCCCTGGAAGCGGAAGATAACCCAAGAGGTATGCTTTCGTTCGAAATGCGTCGGGGTCGTCCTACGGGTATGCGTCCGAAATTCCTTGACACATTCGGCCAGTTGAATATTAATGATATTAATGGACATCGAATGAGTGAAATGGACTTGAAATTAAAAAAGGGCTTGAGGAGAAAAATTATAAAATTTCTTTGGACCTATTCTCATTGTCCTGTTGTGTATAAGTGGAAGGATCTGGGGCCGCGTTTCTGGCCTCGATGGATTCGGGAAGGAGATTGTCACCATAAAGGACGTTCGTGCTCATTTCCCCCGGGAATGAAATGTAAACCAAGCAAGTCGAAAAACGTCAATATATTACGCTTCTATTGTCCGCAGAATGGGAAACCCTGTCGGTGGATAAAGATCTTTTACCCCATTATCACACGTTGCCATTGTTCATGTTAAACCAGGAGGGGGGGAAATGCTTTAAGAGGAAGAGAAAAAGAAAATTGAAAGTGAATAAATGGGAAGTAGCAGACGAAACTAACAAAAACAAATAAGTTATGTCATCAAATTATCTTATTTCCGATGTGCATTTTTTTTTCCTTGTGTAGGGTATTTTTGTTTTTCTTTTAGGTGTTGTCCCTTCAAAACGCGAGCGATCAAGGCTTTCCACAATTTTCAATCCTTTGTTACGTGGGGGTTAAATATAACTCAATAAGTTTTTTTTTTTTTTTTTTTTTTTTTTTTTTTTTTTTTTTTTTGGCATATGTATATATGAAACATAACAACAAAAAAAACGCTGGGATATTAATCCTTTCAAAAGATTCATTCATTCCCATAATTTTTTCTTTTGAGTAATGATTCGATCCCAAATTTATGTGTGTGTGTATATATATATATATATATATATAAAAAATGGAAGAAGACTGTTAGTAATGTATTCTGTCATTTCTAATATCTTATAAATCGGTTACGCAGGCTTTTTTAAATAAGATGGAATGTGTAGATACGGAAAAGTACTTCGGTGCAATTTGGCAACATTGAGAAAAATTCTTTTAAACTTTATTTATCAAAACCATGTTTCTTCCCCCCCCCTCCCAAGAGTTAGCAAATATTAAAATTCTCGATCTGAGCTTACTATGATCTCTTACCTTTTTTTTATATTTTTTTTTCTTTTTTTAAAGCTGAAGTCACTAAAGAAACTTCCATTATAAAATGTCTTTTTAAATAGTAGGCGAAGCTAGATGGAATTGGTGCTTGGGGTTCAAAACGGACAGCATCAACTTTGAAGTGGACTTACTTTATGCTGTTCTATCACATATTAAATGACTTGATACTTTCCAGATAGTTATTGCATGTGTTATGTATATGCAGATCTTAAGTCATTTAAAATCGCACGACAGATGAGCAGGGGGGCACTTGTCTGACAAAACAGCAATCGTGTGTGTCATTTTCTATCCAATATTGCCTGATAACGAGATTCTAACTCGAAACATAGAAATTTCCGTGTCCTAACGTACTTTAATTCATGATTATATATATTTAGGAAGCATCCTTTCTTTTAAACACGTTGTATTAAACGTTAAAGACAACTTAGTCTTGGAGATCTTTTGTATTTTCTCATTAAAAACCTCGTTACAAAATGAGAAAATACAAAAGAAAATCTGCAAGACTAAGTTCTCTAAAACGTTTAATAAAACGTGTTATATATATATGTGTGTGTGTGTGTGTTTGGTCATAATTTAGCTCAGTACACAGTTGTATTGAAGTGTTAAATAAAACTATTGTAGAACTTTTGAATGTTTCATTTGGAAATGAATTCTTTCTGCGACCTAGGTTTCAACCTTTCGGTATCTTCCAGCAATTATTTATTGTAAATCGCCTGAAGATACCAAAAGGGTTGAAATTTCCAAATTAGGTGTGTATGTAGGGGGGGGGTCTATTTATAGGTTCAGATCACTCAATATTGGAAATCGAACGTTTACAAGTACAGATAATGAGGTTCTAGTGACCAACTCCAATTCTTGTCAAAGATTAAGAATCTGGTATTTACTGCAGTTTTTCTTTTTCGATAGCCCTTTAAAATTTATTTCCCCCTAAATTAAATTTTGCTATTCTTCATACCTGTCAAGAAATTAAACCAGTCTTGATTTGCTCATCTGATTGAAAAGAGAAAAAAAATGGTTCGTCAGATAATTTAAAGACCACCTTGAAAAATGTTTGATAATTATTATTCAAATTTGTATGCGATTTTGCTAATTTGATTCCGAAAATGTTGTTCATAGACATCGAAATATTTGAACTTATCGTTCTAATTACAGGTAGCCATTCCCATGAACATCCTTCTCTATACTTTCCAGTAGATATTTTTGCTCTGATAATTTTTAACAATGTTTTTGTCGCAAGCACTTCCGAGGAAATTTTCTGCGTCATTGAATCTTTTCCTTGTTTTGTTTTTTATCTGAGCAAATTTCAATGAAATTAGTTTCCTCTGACTCTCCATTGCCAAAAAAAAAAAAAAAAACACTATCCGTTCCAAAATGTATTTTTAATTTAACAACCAACGGACTCACGTTGCCACTCAAATATGGCTTCTATAGCCAAACTTGATTTACACAGCAAAAGAATTTTATTTACAGTTGTCTATATTTCAAGATGAACTTGGTTTTAAAAAAAAACAATTTTCTATAAAATTGTTCCTTAATTTTCAGAGAAATTCGTTCCGAAATTTCAGTGTTACATTTAGAAGCATTTAACTTTCAATTTAGATTTTCGTTAAGATAAACGTTCTAATAATGTGGCATTAATTAGGTAATTTCACATAATATCAATTGATCGTTTATCATAATTTGATTTCGATTAATTAAACTTTCTCTTGCATCAATTACCATTATTGATCGGAAAGGGTATTTTATTTTTTTTTTTTTAAATAGACGTCTTATACCGGCCTTAGTCTAGTCGCCACTAATCGCTATTGGAGTCTGTCTGGAAGCATCGAGAATATGAACATTTAGAAAAAATTCTCTCTGTTGATGCTAATATTATAACTAATGATTCAAAGAAAAAACCACTTGGTAAAAAAAACTCCATTTCGTATTTGTCTGAGGGATTCATCTCATCAAATATAATACGCACCTTCCCGCAAAAGACAAATTGCCAGAAGTTCACATGTCACTTTGTGTGATGTTTCAGGCTTTAGGGATTAACTAAGACCTTTCCTTTTTAGCAGGACTGGTGCAAGGGTCTCGGGAATTGTACCTTTCGTGTTACATTGGAGGAACGGTCTCACACCAAGATTTAAAATAAGAATTTTACTGATTAACTGTTTAGACTAATTCTTAAAAAAGGACCAGATTTTCTTTAATTGTAGAACATTTGTCTTTTAAGGCATGAACTCAAACTTTGTGTCCCGTTCTTCAAGTATCCAGCAGAAACAGTAGTTGGATTCTACCTAAATTACTATATTGGTCGGCTGATAAGACGTGTGTTTTATGTGCGTTGTGGTGCAGTGTTTGTCGGCTCGGAAGGAGTAATCGGGGAGCAGAGTTCGAATTCTAGTAAAATCTATGCATTCACTTACGCGCAAATACCCTTGGGAAAGGTATTAATTTGTCTCTTCCCTCCAGTTATGGGTTAAATAACAAGATTGGGTTCTATAGCGTTGGCTGGCAACCAGTCTACCGCAGAAAGCAATGACAACCTACTGCGGGATAATCTTCTGCCCAGTCAGTCATGTCTCTTTCGAGACATGATCATCCAAGCATGTATCACGTATGGCACTTAACTAATTTAACCAAAAAAGTAGTGCGTTCTTATTTGACAAACTATGCTCTGTCTGAAATAACTCAATTTGTCTGAATAGTAATAGTCAAACAAAGTAGCTCTTTGGGCAGTATCCACCCTAAGGATGTATAGCATCAAAAAACGTCTTTGAATATTAGCGCAAAGATAGAATAATTTTTTTTTTTTCCTTATTAGTATTCAGTTTTGGTATCTTACGATAAAATCTATTAATGGACTTTATTAATGCTCCGATTATTCTATAGAAATCGAAGTTTAAATTAAGGTAGACACGTTATTCCATGGTTAAGCGGAAATGTGGGCCTATTTCAAGCGAACCATCATCAGCTTCCGTCTTTATTATACAGTAGATTTCACACGAATCGTAAAAAAATTCGTGTAAAATCTTTTGTACAATAAAGACGGAAGCTGATGATAGTTCGCCTGAAATTGGCTTCTGCTTCTGCTTAACCGTGGAATAACGTGTCTACCTTAATTTTTCACATATATTTGCTCTATATGTATTTATATACAAATAAATTTAAAGCTTTTCTATCATTTTATGTACAGAATACTCCTTTGGATTCTCCTATAGCGACACCACACACACACACACACACACACACATATATATATATATATATATATATATATATATATATATATATATATATGATATATAGATAGATAGATAGATAGATAGATAGATACAGATATAGAGTAAAGCAAAAATGTTTTGGATGAAATTAAAATGTCGACTTTGTTCGGGCGAATCTTAGATAAGCAACGAAATCTTTCCAATCAATTTATATCATTCTCTCTGTTTTTCTAGCTAACTTCCTCAATTTGTCCTTGACTGGAAACATTTTTTAAAAAAATGTTATTGGTGTCTAACCACGGGCTTTTTTTTTTTTTTTTTTTTTTTTTTTTTGACAGAATAAACATTCAAAATGGCTGTGATATTGCAGTCGGCGGTGTCTTCGTGGCGTTTCTAGATGCTGCTTCTATCGCTTAAGTGACACTGGTGAGTAACAGTGTCATTCGCCGTTGACTTATTAATAGTGTATAGTTGAATTACAAGATGTAAATAATTCAACTTGAGTGTCAGAGTATGTATGTGTGCGCGTTATATAATGTAGATAAACGAACAAACAAATATTCTCAAGTGATGTGGGCAGAGATAGAGAAAGTGTTTATATATATATATATATATATATATATATATATATATAAACTCAACATGACATATAAATTGGTTATAAATTATAATTCATTTCAATGAGCTAATTTAGCTCAATGAAATGAATTATAGTTTATCACCAATGTTGAGTTTTCATTTATAAATATATTGCTCTGGAAAACAACCATTGAGCTCTCTTTATAGATATAACACTTAATATTTTATATTAAGTTGATCTTGTTGGATTATCCTCGCCGTTTACGGGCTGGACGGAGATATATATAAAGCGGGGTTCTTTAACTAGTCTTGTTATGATGGACGTTATTGATTGGTTTTCATTTACAACTTAAACAAGTCTTCAAACGCCCTTCCTACTGTGGTTAGGATATTGGCATTCTCACAATATCTTATCTTACCATTGATCCATGATTGCAATATTTAAGACTCGAATAATACCAGGAATGTGCATCCGCCTTACAGCGCACGCGCGCCTTTTTCATGATACAGCTTTTTTTTTTCTTTTTTTTTTTTATAGTAAAATTGTTTACGCTCAAGTTTCTACAGAATGACTGTCTTCAATTACTTTATTTTATTTATTTTATTTTTTTTTTTTAAATTAATAACATTTAAGTATTCATTTAACTTTCGTTAAATATCATTGGAATGATTTGGAAGATCACTGCAGACAGGTTCTTTAACACTGGAAAGCAGAATATTTCACAAACTGAAGAATTTTTGCAACATACACTGCCAAATTCCAGATTCTCTTTGAAAAGACAAAATCCTTATAAAATGGATAATTTTTTAATTGCATTCGTGGAGTTCTTTATGCGTTTGTCGGGAAGAAATTCGTGTCGTTCTGAGAACGGAGGTATTTGACAAACCACACAAGGGTTTGTTTTTTTTTTTTTGTTTTGTTTTTGCCAGCAGTTTACCACAGTAGAAAGGTCTGGGAGCAAGAACTTTGTAAATAATCAAAATACGCACCAATTATTAATTTATTGGAACAAAAAGACTTTTCTGAATTTACTGTCCAGATTTTCCTTAAGATTTGCATTCGAACACGAAAGATCTGCAGCAGTGATTGCGGTCAGCTCATTGAGAAACGACATAAAACTTTTTTTTTTTTTGTAAAACAAAAATGAAAACATTTCTTGAACTAATTGTAAAGATTTTATGTCGTGAATGCAAATTAACTTTTTCATGACAATTTTATTTAATTTATTTTCATGACAATTTTGTGCCAACTGGGATAGATTCTTAGTTGCACAGCAAAAAATAAAACAATTATTAAAAAAAAAAAAAAAAAAATGGCGTTTTTCTCATTTCATCTAATGTACAATGCCTCCCTTTTTATTATATATAAGAGACAATACAAAAATGTTTTTTTTTTTTCTTTTTTTTTCTTACACAAATCCATTGCTACAGAGTTGACCCAGAAAAAAAAAGTTAAGTTACACCACCCAACGTAAAAAAAAAATAAATAAATAAAAAATAAAATAAAATTCGGCATTAAATGTAATCCACGAGAAGTTTTGTTTTAACACCGGAAACTTTTGCACATAGTTAATCTTTTGAGCATTGAAAAATGAAACATTTGGTTCAAAAGTTATCAAAGCATCGTGTGTACATGGTAACCTTTTTTTCCACCAGTGTCATGTTAGGGCTATTGCTCTTGAAGCGCTAGATACTCGTCTTCCCTATGAACTTCTCTTGAGCCTTCTTAGCCTTCACGATTGTCAATGCTCGTGCCGCTTCTCGGTTACCTCAAAGACATGCTTCCTGCATCGATCCTACGTACGCTGAGGTCTACTGTGTCGGAGCGTCGTCTGTGCTGCTTTTGAGTCAGCAAAAGGCAGCGACAGACAATCTGTCGACCACTTGCAATAGCTCTTCTACACAGCCTGCATGTCAATTTTTTTTTTTACCGTTTATCAACACTTCACAGGTTATTTAAAGCCAGCAAATATTTTTAGATTGTAAGATTTTCTTTTTCTTGCTGTTACAAGTTCTACTCATTAACTCAGAGCTGGAAATAGCTCTCTAAAATGTATTTGCGCGTTGAAGGCACGCTTCATTTTCTAATAAAATGGTTCGTGACAAGAAATTAGGCTCACGACCCACTGAAGAGTTGGAATCGACAGTTTGAAAAACCCTGAACCCGAGGACCTGGCTACATTTCACTGAATGAAAGATAATGACAACCAATTGGGGTTTACATCCTAGGAGTAAGATCTGATCTTAATCTGATCCGGGAAGAGGGGGCTGATACGGAGCTTCTTCTTGTGCACTGAATGAAAATATCGTTGGCGAAAAAGAAAGGCAAGGGAATGCAATGAATTTGATTGGAATTCGAGCTCAAACTTTTTCATTGTAGATTCTCTTCACGTAATCTGTCAACTTTTCTTTCTCTACATTCGGTGTAGAAATTTTGTCATTGTCAGTTCAGTGTTTTTAAAACTGTGAGTCCCGAAACCCTCAGTGGGTCGCGAGATAAATAAAATGGGTCGCCAAAAACAAACAAAAAAAAAAAAAAAACGCCAGCAAAGTGCAAAACATAACATTAAATGTTGCGCAGCATTCATAAATTATCTCTAGTATTTCATCGAAGTAATCTCGTATTATATATTTTTATATAAGTATATGTTTGTTTTTATTAAGTTTATGCATCTTGTTCGTCAAACTCATTGCGGACTGAGTGACGGGATTTCATTTAAATTTGTTTTTCTAAAAGTAATAATTTTATACTAGCGGAACCCGTGAAATTTCCACGGAAGGATAATTATGAATTCCTGGAAAAATGTTACTTTCTCATATTACAAATGATATTAAGGTCTTCAGACATAAAAGTATTGGATAATAAAATAACAATAACAGTGTAAATTTATTAAAATATCTATAAAAGTAATGTCCATAGAAGCTACTTTACTGTAATCTTATATTAAGAGGCGTATGCACAGACCATAACCAAAATACTGTACGCTATTTTGTGAAAGATTTTGAAAGAGAAAATTTGTTTTATTACTGAAAAATCATGGCTCCTGTGTCCATTATAAACAGCAAAAAACAACTGAGTAATGGGCAAGAGTGTAGAGACCAGAAATTTCTTTATTAGGTCGCGGGATACGCCAACAAACCTACCTATTTTTTACTATATTGTACAGTGTGCACACAATTACTGCTACAACCACCAGCTTAAGCTGCTACTGACACTGTAATGCTATAGGCTCTCTCTTCCTACGCTTTCACTCTTTACTACCCTTCCGTTTGGCAAAGGTGAGGGAAAGGCTGAGGAGAGTAGCGTTTAGAGATTACAAAAAGATAGAGGGGAAGGAAAAGCTCGTGTAGAGAGTGTGGCGTAACGGACGGAGGAACTAAGTAACTAAGGAAGGGACAAGCAGAATTATTATATGATCCCTACAAGTAGATAAAACAGATTGACATATTTAATTTCAATAGGCGTTGATCATGCGAGACACACATAAATTGTCGAGGCTAAATAAATGAACAGTTTGTCTGATTTATTACACGTAGGTATAAGGGGTCGCAATGCGAAATGTTCTTGCTGAGGGCTGCGGTAGAAAAAGGCTTGAAAAATGTCGCAGTCCTTTCAGTGATACCCGTTCCTTGCCCCACAACCCCCAAATGTACAAGCATCGACATCTGAATCCAAATTCTCACCATTCAACTTGAATCTACAAAGCTTATTACTCTTGTATCCGTGATTTTATCCAATCATTCAGAACTATGTCCATTGTTAACCCTCTAGGGCCATTCGTATCATATTTGATACAGTATTTCCCTATAAGGAAACATTTGATATTTCCCTATAAGGAAACATTTGGTATTCATTGACTGAGCAGTCAGTACTGCTTTCATTTGAAATTTATAAAATATTTCTCTTAAAAAATTTTTCAGGAAATATTTCTTTCAAGGCTTGTTTTCATACTGTATCAAATATGATACGAATGGCTCTAGAGGGTTAATTTATGTTGCCAGTCGTTTGCGATGCCTGAAATTGATTGGAGTACTTGGTTTCAAGAAACACTCGTCGTCCTTCCTTCGTTCGTGCGACGTCACACCAACCAAAGTTGTTGTGTATGTTGTTGTATTTGTGTTTATTGTTACTGTTTGTTTTTTTTTTGTTTTTTTTTTTTTCGCTTGTCCTCCTCAAAGATTCGCTTTTTATGACTGCATCGAGGATTACGAATATTTGCATACGAGACTCAATTCTCACTCGCGCGGGACTTCTTATTTCATAAATTCTTTTTTTTTTTTCCGTCTTACATCTGCACGCGAGACCACGGAAGTCGGAATAATCCATTTCACTTTTAATGGCGGTCACGATCTTTCAACAAGACCTGACACTCATCTTGTTGAAAGATTTCGAACTTTTGTTCTCATCTTGGTTGATATAGGTGATATATAGACACGACGTTTCGACCAAGTACCCTCTGGTCTATTATAACACCTATATCAACCAAGATGTGAACAAAGTCGAAACAATTACAAGATTACTGAAAATTACTAATCTCAGAAATAAATAGAAATTAAAACCTGACATGCCAAGCAATTTCGCTTTCCAGGAGGTAAGTCTTCTCCCAAGTATTTATAACTACTGCTATCTACCTCTTTTATCGATTTCTCCATCGAATAGCTCTATCCCCAGGGGCCTTCGCCGTTTTCCCTACTCTTCGTCTCCAGTACAGCACACTTATCAATTTTAAATGACAGCCTGGGAGCATATCCTCACGGTGTTCAACTAGTCATTATTGATAGCTGCAGTGAAAAGTTTGTAAAATTATAGTTTCTTCTGGTTTGTAATCAATTCCCGGAATCCATCTTTTTTAGTGTTGCGGATTCTGGTTGAGAAATCAGACAAAATAATGAATAACAAAAGCAGATATGGAGAGAGAAAATGTATGTTATATTGAACACAAATATACAAACTGGAACACGGGTTAGTCATTTCAGGAATAATATTAGTAAAACCAATATATACAGTCTTGCAGTGAAGAAAATGTAAGTTATATTGAACAAAAATATACAAACTGGAACACGGGTTAGTCATTTCAGGAATAATATTAGTAAAACCAATATATACAGTCTTGCAGTGAAGAAAATGTAAGTTATATTGAACAAAAATATACAAACTGGAACACGGGTTAGTCATTTCAGGAATAATATTAGTAAAACCAATATATACAGTCTTGCAGTGAAGAAAATGTAAGTTATATTGAACAAAAATATACAAACTGGAACACGGGTTAGTCATTTCAGGAATAATATTAGTAAAACCAATATATACAGTCTTGTAGTGAAGAAAATGTATGTTATATTGAACACAAATATACAAACTGGAACACGGGTTAGTCATTTCAGGAATAATATTAGTAGAAGCAATATATACAGTCTTGTAGTGAAGAAAATGTATGTTATATTGAAGAAAAACTTGTAGTGAAAAGTATGTCCGGGTAACGTGTCTATATCCAAACAACTCCAGCTTACTGATTAATTAAGCGACTGTCCAACTATTCAACTACCCTTACTACTACTACTCAATAGTATTTACCCACCTTCCCACGTAAGGCGAGATGTGACACAAGGTCTTTTTAGTGTGGGTCTTCCCGGCCATATAGCCAGGCCAAAAATATCTGTCTATCTTTACCCAGCGGTGATTCTACCCTTCGGCGGAACCACGACTGGGTTAGTGCTCTCTGCCTTCGGACAAAGAGCGCTCTCCACTTGAAGGCGGAGAGCTGACAATGACAATAGTAGCAGAGGCAAATAACATTATTTATTGTACAAATAATACAAATGTGTCACAAGGCCGAATTTGAAGATGAGGAAGGCTGGTCATCATCTGTCCTAGATTAACTTAGCTATTCACTTTCGTCGATCCTGACACACAATAAACCTTACACCATAATACCACATTTTTACTAACCATTCATACCAGGTCCACCATAATACCTCAGCTGCTCTATGTAGTCCTACTTAACTCCCATATAAAATTTTCAGTGGAGGGCATGGGCAGAAAAATTCAGAGGCAAATAACATTATTTATTTTTGTATAAAATACAAAAAATGTGGCCCAAGGCCGAAATTGGGGATGGGGAAGGCTGGTCTTCATCTGTCCTAATTTTACTTAACTATTCACTTTCGTCGACCCTGACACACTTACAATAAACCTTACACCATAACACCACATTTTTACTTACCATTCTTACCACGTCCACCATAATACCTCAGCTGCTCTATGTAGTCCTACTTAACTCCCATATGTACAATTTTCAGTGGAGGGCATGGGCAGAAAAATTCAGAGGCAAATAACTGCCGTTCTCTGTAGAGGCAGGATTATATGTACACATCAGGCGAGTCCAGTCTTATGTGTAAAAATGGGTGATCCCCAATATTTAGTAACCTACACCACTGCCTACACTCCCGTGTCTTCTGTTCTATACAGCAGTCACCGTTCCTGCCTCGTTTTCCCCTTTTTCATCCCCTCATTGACCGCCAAAATGTAAATATGTGAAAAGAGACTCTCGCGAGAGTTTATCCGACTCCGAGATTTCTATATTTTAAATCTGTGATCCACGAAGCCGTCATTTTTTCTTATAGGACAGTTTACACATGAGACACGTTCGAATCTGTTTCCGTCCTGAAGGTGTGCCATTTCCTCTAATGTTACCGATGCAAAAAAAAAAAAAAAAAAATCCATTCAACCTTAAGTGTTTTTGCACTCTGCGGTAGTTCACTCCGCTCCCTGCTGATCTCATAATCTCAGCAAATACAACCAGTGCGAGGCTTCTTATGTTGAGTACTCCGAGAAGTAGGCGGAGGAGCAACATAAGTTTCGTCTTCAGATGGACCACCGTGAAACGAATCATTAGGTTCTCCTGTGCTGGTCTCTGCGCTGCTGTTATCAGGCGAATCACCTGGCGAAGTCTATCTCACCTTCTGTTAATTGCCTCCATGTTTAGACTGAGAGTACGACCCCCGAATGGGACACAAGTCCTTCACGTGTCAGCGAATTCCGTCAGGGTATATGTTATTTATATAGAACTACTTTCAGGGTATATGTTATTTATATAGAACTACTTTCAAGGTATATGTTATTTATGTAGAACTACTTTCAGGGTATTTGTTATTTATATAGAACTACTTTCAGGGTATATGTTATTTATATAGAACTACTTTCAAGGTATTTGTTATTTATATAGAACTACTTTCAAGGTATATGTTAGTTATATAGAACTACTTACAGGGTATTTGTTATTTATATAGAACTACTTTCAGGGTATATGTTATTTATATAGAACTACTTTCAAGATATATGTTATTTATATAGAACTACTTTCAGGGTATATGTTATTTATATAGAACTACTTTCAAGGTATTTGTTATTTATATAGAACTACTTTCAGGGTATATGTTATTTATATAGAACTACTTTCAGGGTATATGTTATTTATATAGAACTACTTTCAGAGTATATGTTATTTATATAGAACTACTTTCAAGGTATATCTTATTTATATAGAACTACTTTCAGGGTATTTGTTATTTATATAGAACTACTTTCAGGGTATATGTTATTTATATAGAACTACTTTCAAGGTATATGGTATTTATATAGAACTACTTTCAGGGTATATGTTATTTATATAGAACTATTTTCAAGGTATATGTTATTTATATAGAACTACTTTCATGGTATATGTTATTTATATAAAACTACTTTCAGGGTATATGTTATATAACAAAATTTAAAAGGATACTGAGTTTCTGCTTGGGTTCCATTACCAAGTTAACTCATTTATAGATGATATATACAAATTAAATAGCCTGTATTTTAAAATCCTAAAAAATTGAAAAACCGAAGCCCCTCTTTAAGAATCGTATTGTCAATCAAAAATTGGTCTTTAGCAACCCATAAATACTTTTGAGATCTTTTCTTCACACCAGTAAGCAGTTCATTTTCATTAAGTTACAGGTAGGTATTATCATTGATAATTTATGTCAACCACTTCTACATCACAAGCAAGCAAGTAATAGGTCTATAATTGCCTGCCTGCCTGCCAGTCTACATTTTCGTGGGTTTCTCATTATAAATATTGACCTCCTTTTAGTCAACCATATACTGATCTAAATTTTCTTGCAGATATTATTGTTGTTGTAGTTGTTGCTGTTGTTTATATTTGAGCGAGAGAGAAAGAGTACACGTCAAAAATGACGCTGGGGTAGAAATATGTCATGCCAAATAGATCCTACATTGCACATCATAAAGGTACTCCAGACACATTCATCAAAGTCAAATACCCGCAATATTTTCAGAGGTTATGTATAAACTTGCAGGTGGGGCCCAGCTAGATATAACCAACTCGGATAACCTTAGCTGATCACACGATCTCCGATTGACAACGTTCCCTAGTATCTAGATGTGTCTCCCAAGTCACTTTGGATGCCTCATCTTAAAAAAAAAAGAGAAAAAAAAAATTTATATTACCAGGTTCTTATATTTTGAGAATTTATCAAAATAAGATTGGTGGAATCGTAATTCAAAATTTGTTTTACCCGTGCTCATCAAAACTTTGCTCGACACTGTTGCGTTTAAATGATAAGAGTGTTATGAATATGACTGGTAATGGGACGGCGAAGTAAAATCTGCTTAAAGTCTTTCTTTCGCGGTTAATTTCTTATACTAACATTCTATGTTTCTATTTTTAGTTTTTTCAATAATTTTATTTTTGCGAAGGGCCTTGCCACCTCTCTTCCGCTCACCAGTAATCACGGATTTCGTATCTTTATAAACTTTCTTCTTTTAAAGTCATGAGGGGTTTATTTTTAGGATTTTATTTATATTTCTGAGATGGGGTAGTATTTACATGATTCGGATTATTGTCCTCATCTTTGTTGCCTTTTGTACGACGTTTAATAATAGATCATTCTATTTGTCTATATTTCTGAGATGAGGTAGTATTTACAGTATTTACATTATTCGGACTATTGTCCTCATCTTTGTTGCCTTTTGTACGACGTTTAATAATAGATCATTCTATTTGTCTATATTTCTGAGATGAGGTAGTATTTACAGTATTTACATTATTCGAAATATTGTTTTCATCTTTGTTGCCATTTTTACGACGTTTAATAATAGATCATTCTATTTGTCTATATTTCTGAGATGAGGTAGTATTTACAGTATTTACATTATTCGGATTATTGTCCTCATCTTGTTGCCTTTTGTACGACGTTTAATAATAGATCATTCTATTTGTCTATATTTCTGAGATGAGGTAGTATTTACAGTATTTACATTATTCGGACTATTGTCCTCATCTTTGTTACCATTTGTATGACTTTAATGATAGATCATTCTATATGTCTATATTTCTGAGATGATGTAGTATTTACAGTATTTACATTATTCGGACTATTGTCCTCATCTTTGTTGCCATTTGTACGACGTTTAATAATAGATCATTCTATTTGTCTATATTTCTGAGATGAGGTAGTATTTACAGTATTTACATTATTCGGACTATTGTCCTCATCTTTGTTGCCATTCGTACGACGTTTAATAATAGATCATTCTATTTGTCTATATTTCTGAGATGAGGTAGTATTTACAGTATTTACATTATTCGGACTATTGTCCTCATCTTTGTTACCATTTGTACGACATTTAATAATAGATCATTCTATTTGTCTATATTTCTGAGATGAGGTAGTATTTACAGTATTTACATTATTCGGACTATTGTCCTCATCTTTGTTACCATTTGTATGATTTTAATGACAGATCATTCTATATGTCTATATTTCTGAGATGATGTAGTATTTACAGTATTTACATGATTCAGACTATTGTCCTCATCTTTGTTGCCATTTGTACGACGTTTAATAATAGATCATTCTATTTGTCTATATTTCTGAGATGATGTAGTATTTACAGTATTTACATTATTCGGTCTATTGTCCTCATCTTTGTTACCATTTGTATGATTTTAATGATAGATCATTCTATATGTCTATATTTCTGAGATGATGTAGTATTTACAGTATTTACATGATTCGGACTATTGTCCTCATCTTTGTTGCCATTTGTACGACGTTTAATAATAGATCATTCTATTTGTCTATATTTCTGAGATGATGTAGTATTTACAGTATTTACATTATTCGGACTATTGTCCTCATCTTTGTTACCATTTGTATGATTTTAATGATAGATCATTCTATATGTCTATATTTCTGAGATGATGTAGTATTTGCAGTATTTACATGATTCGGACTATTGTCCTCATCTTTGTTGCCATTTGTACGATGTTTAATAATAGATCGTTCTATATGTCTATATTTCTGAGATGATGTAGTATTTACAGTATTTACATGATTCGTACTATTGTCCTCATCTTTGTTGCCATTTATTCGACGTTTCATAACAGATCATTCTATTTGTCTATATTTCTGAGATGAGGTAATATTTACAGTATTTACATTATTCGGTCTATTGTCCTCATCTTTTTTGCCTTTTGTACGATGTTTCGGCCATTGTACTCTCCGGCCTTCGATTTCGAACCGAACCGTTTATTACAATCACTGGAATATGTGATCTTCAACACTTGCTTTATCGTGCCTCTTTTGGTAGTCATGTGTTATCTCCCTCTAACCCTGTATGCTACTTGTTTACCACTGCTGTAGTTTGATATTGAACTCACAACACTTTGGGTCAATTCACAGGAAATAACCAACATCTACATACAGTGGGCCATGTGTCCTTGTACAAAGCCCGAAACGTCGTACAAATGGCAGCTGAGATGAGGACAATTGTCCGAATAATATAAATATTGTTTTATTCTTTTTAACATTTTCTGTTTTTCTTTCACTCGCTCTTTTTTGTCTCCTTACCACTACGCCCCTCATTCTCATAAATAAGATAATCAATCGGCTCTTACACCACGGAAAACATAATCATTTTGGCATCCTAAACCCTAGTCTAAATAATAAGGCACTGAAACATTTTTTAAGCAAAGTTAAAAACATGGAAAAAGAGCGATGTTATTAGGTGCTAAGAAAATAAAAGAAATGACTCAACATCAAAATATAACTAGTTTTTAATTAATTTCCATTCTATAATTTTAATGTCATATGAAAATCAATTAATTCCCTATGTTTCACAAAAGCCTATCAAATAAGAAAATTTTATTATTAAAGTGCATTCACTTACGTACAAATACCCTTGGGAAAGATATTAATCCGTCTCCTCCCTCCAGTTATGGGTTAAATAATAGAACAGATTGGGTTCTATAGCTTTGGTCGGTAACCAGTCTACCACAGAAAGCAATGGCAACCTACTGCAGGATTATCTTCTGCCCAGTCAGTCATGTCTCTTTTGAGACATGACCGCCGAAGCGTGTATCACGTATGGCACTTAACTGACTGAACCCCTTTGCTTTCGACCCCCCCCGCCCCCGTTCAATAAAATATTGCGTTACGACAGCAAAGAAGAAAAAAGCTTCGTCCAACAAATCTCAATAATGAAACCTTTTGTCATAATTGAATTCGCATAAACAGGGTTCGATTTTGTTTGTTTGTTTAACGGCATATCAACTCTTTATGGGTCATTTAATGCCGAGATTAAATTAATTGGAAGATCATTTTTGCACAGATATGATCACTTCCATGGTTCCCAACCCCCCGGGGTAAATTACCCATGTGGGGTAATGAGTCCATATTTTGTGGGTAATGGATGTTTGGTTTGGGAACTTCAGAACAATATTGCTTCATTTTGTGGGAAATTGGAACTGTGGACCAGACGTATTGGAAAGGGAATTTTTGCACAATTTTCTGCATTGGATGCCTTCCTTGATAAAGTTTATTCTGAAGACATCCTCAACCACATGAAGACAGACATCAGTGATCACCTAAATGGCCTCTTGGAAAACTTACGTAAGTACTTTCCAAACTTGAATAATTCCAACAATGAATGGGTAAGAAATCCATATCTTGTGAGTGAAGATATCATTCCTGATGAGGACTATCCAGCAAAAGAAGAATTTCTCTCACTCAGGATGAACAATGCATGGAAGCTTTTGTTTGAGACCAAGTCTGGTCTAGACACCTTTTGGATCTCTCGTCTGCAGGATACACCAACACTAGCCACTAGAGCAGTACAAATTCTTATAGGCTTTTCAACCACTTATCTATGTGAACAAGCTTTTTCTACTGTCCTTGGAATGAAGACCAAGAAACATAGCAGACTCAACGTGGCAAACGACGCCCGAATAACCCTTTCAGTCAGAAAGCCAAGAATAAATAAACTGGCACAGGCAATACAAGCTCAACACTCACATCAAGAATCACGGCTACGTTACGGCTACTATACCTCTGATTATTATAGATTGGTACATTGAATAATTTCAGTTAACTTTGTCTGCTTTTGATGTATGAAAATATCATTCCTTTTTTTCGTATATTACAGGTATTTGTTAATTGGGTAATGATGATAGTGAAATTTTATTTTGGCGTAATCACAGCAAAAAGGTTGGGAACCTATGGTGTACACTATTTAAATTCCTCGGACTCTTGTTCACATCATTAACTTCAGATTCAATATGACAATAAAGATATTGACAACTTTCTGAACAATGAAAATCGAGTAAATATTATAATTATTACCAGAATTTTATAATTGTTTTTTTTTATGATTAAACATCATTTCACCCCAAGCAAGTCATTCCACTACCACTATTGCGCAGGGGGTTACATCGGGGAAAGTGATGAGAAAGAGTGGTTAGTTATAGGAAATGTCGGACGGAGGGTGATAAACGGATGAGGATACCGAGGATGAGGGTGGGGTAGATGAGAAGAGTATTTGAGAGAATGGATGCGAGTTAGTGTGATAAGAGGTGTCTATTGACATTTAAATTCCTAGAGATTGTAGCTGTCGGAGAAGCAAGTATGTGGAAGGGAATTCCACAGGCGGGAATGCGAGAAAAGAAGCTGTTATATAAAAATTATTACGCTCTCAGTCCAGAAATTTTCCAAGAATATTTAAAAACGTAGAAATATAAAAACTATTACGCTCTCAGTTCAGAAATTTTCGAAGAATATTTAAAGGGTAGAAATATAAAAACTATTACGCTCTGAGTTCAGAAATTTTCGAAGAATATTTAAAAATGTAGAAATATCAAAACTATTACGCTCTCAGTCCAGAAATTTCCGAAGAATATTTAAAAATGTAGAAATATATAAACTATTACGCTCTCAGTCCAGAAATATTCGAAGAATATTTAAAAATGTAGAAATATAAAAACTATTACGCCCTCAGTCCAGAAATTTTCAAAGAATATTTCAAAATGTAGAAATATAAAAACTATTACGCCCTCAGTCCAGAAATTTTGGAAGAATATTTCAAAATGTAGAAATATAAAAACTATTACGCTCTCAGTTCAGAAATTTTGGAAGAATATGTAAAAAAGTAGAAATATAAAAACTATGACGCTCTCAGTTCAGAAATTTTCAAAGAATATTTAAGATTGTAGAAATATATAAACTATTACGCTCTCAGTTAAGAAATTTCCGAATAATATTTAAAGATGTAGAAATATAAAAACTATTACGCCCTCAGTTCAGTAATTTTCGAAGAATATTTAAAAACGTAGAAATATAAAATCTATTACGCTCTCAGTTCAGAAATTTTCGAAAAATATGTAAAAACGTAGAAATATAAAAAATTACGCTCTCAGTCCAGAAATTTTCGAAGAATATTTAAAAATGGAGGAATATAAAAACTACTACATTCGCAATTGAGAAATTTTCGAAGAATATGTAAAAATGTAGAAACATAAAAACTATTACGCTTTCAGTTCAGAAATTTTCAAAGAATATTAAAAAATGTAAAAATATAAAAACTATTACGCTCTCAGCTCAGCAATTTTCAAAGAATATTTAAAACTGTAGAAATATAAAAACTATTACGCTCTCAGTTCAGAAATTTTCGATGAGTATTTAAAAACGTACAAATATAAAAACTATAACGCTCTCAGTTCAGAAAATTTCGAAGAATATTTAAGAATGTAGAAATATAAAAACTATTACGCTCTCAATCCAGAAATTTTCGATGAATATTTAAAACGTACAAATATAAAAACTATTACGCCCTTAGTTCAGAAATTTTCGAAGAATATTTAAGAATGTAGAAATATAAAAACTATTACGCTCTCAATCCAGAAATTTTCGATGAATATTTAAAAACGTACAAATATGAAAACTATTACGCTCTCACTTCAGAAATTTTCGAAGCATATTTAAAAATGTAGAAATATAAAAACTATTACGCTCTCAGTTCAGAAATTTTTTAAGAATATGTAAAAACGTAGAAATATAAAAAATTACGTTCTCAGTCCAGAAATTTGCAAAGAATATTAAAAACGTAGAAATATGAAAACTATTACGCTCTCAGTCCAGAAATTTTCGAAGAATATTTAAAAATATAGAAATATCAAAACTATTCCGCTCTCAGTTGAGAAATTTTCGAAGAATATTTGAAAATGTAGAAATATCAAAACTATTACGCTCTCAGTCCAGAAATTTTCGATGAATATGTAAAAACGTACAAATATAAAAACTATTCCGCTCTCAGTTCAAAAATTTTCGAAGAATATTTAAAGGGGAGAAATATGAAAACTATTACGCTCTCAGTTCAGAAAGTTTCGAAGAATATTTAAAAACGTAGAAATATAAAAAATTATGCTCTCAGTCCAGAAATTTTCGAAGAATATTTAAAAACTTAGAAATATAAAAACTATTACGCTCTCAGTCCAGAAATTTTCGAAGAATATTTCAAAATGTAGAAATATATAAACTATTATGCTCTTAGTTAAGAAATTTTCGAAGAATATTTAAAGATCTAGAAATATAAAAACTATTACGCCCTCAGTTCAGAAATTTTCGAAGAATATATAAAATTGTAGAAATATAAAAACTATTACGCTTTCAGTTCAGAAATTTTCGAAGAATATTAAAAAATGTAGAAATATAAAAACTACTACGCTCTCAGGCCAAATATCTTCGAATAATTTTTTAAAAGGTACAATTATAAAAAAAATTACGCTTTCAGTTAAGAAATGTTCGAACAATATTTAAAACTGTAGAAATATAAAAGATATTCAAAAAATGTAGAAATATAAGAATTATTACGCTTTCAGGCCAGAAATTTTCAAAGAATATTAAAAATATAGAAATATAAAAACTACTACGCTCTCAGTTCAGAAATTTCAGAAGAATATTTAAAAATGGAGGAATATAAAAACTTCTACATTCTCAATTCAGAAATTTTCGAAGAATATGTAAAAATGTAGAAATATAAAAACTATTACGCTTTCAGTTCAGAAATTTTCAAAGAATATTAAAAAATGTAAAAATATAAAAACTATTATGCTCTCAGTTCAGCAATGTTCAAAGAATATTAAAAAATGTAGAAATATAAAAGATATTACGCTCTCAGTTCAGCACTTTTCAAAGAATATTTAAAAATGTAGAAATATCAAAACAATTACGCTCTCAGTCCAGAGATTTTCGAAGAATATTTAAAAATGTAGAAATATAAAAAACTATTACGCTCTCAGTTCAGACATTTTCGAAGAATATGTAAAAACCTAGAAATATAAAAACTATTACGCTCTCAGTACAGAAATTTTCAAAGAATAATTATAAATGTAGAAATATAAAAACTATTACGTTCTCAGTTTAGAAATTATCGCAGAATATTTAAAAATGTAGAAATATAAAAACTTTTACGCTCTCAGTCCAGAAATTTTCGAAGAATATTTAAAAATGTAGAAACATAAAATCTATTACGCTCTCAGTTCGGTAGAAATATGAAAACTTTTACGCTCTCAGTTCAGAAATTTTCATAGAATATTTAAAAACGTAGAAATATAAAAACTATTACGCTCTCATCAAGAACATTTCGACGAATATTTAAAACTGTAGAAATATAAAAGCTATTACGCTCTCAGTCCAGAAATTTTCAAAGAATATTTAAAAAACGTAGAAACATAAAAGCTATTGCGCTCTCACTTCAGAAATTTTCGAAAAATATTTAAAACGTAGGAATATAAAAACTATTACGCTCTCAGTTCAGAAATATTCATAGAATATTTAAAAATGTAGAAATATAAAATCTGTTACGCTCTCAGTTCAGAAATTATCGAAGAATATTTAAAAACGTAGAAATATACAGACTGTTACGATCTCAGTTCATAAATTTCCGAAGAATATTTCAAAATGTAGAAATATAAAAATTATTACACTCTCAATTCAGAAATTTTCGAAGAATATTTAAAAATGTAGAAATGTAAAAACTGTTACGCTCTCAGTTCAAAAATTTTCAAAGAATATTTAAAAATGAAGAAATATGAAAACTACTACGCTCTTAGTTCAGAGATTTACGGAAAATATTTAAAACTGTAGAAATGTAAAAACTATTAGGCTCTCATTTCAGAAATATTGAAAAATGTAGACATATAAAAGCTCTTACGCTCTCAGTCCAGAAATTTTCGTAGAATATAAAAAAACGTAGAAATATAAAAACAATTACGCTCTCAGTCCAGAAATTTTCGAAGAATATTTAAAAATGTAGAAACATAAAAACTATTACGCTCTCAGTTTAGTCAGAAATTTTCAAAGAATATTTAAAAATGTAGAAATATGAAAACTATTACGCTCTCATTTCAGAAATTTTCACAGAATATTTAAAAAATATATACATATAAAAACTATTACGCTCTCAGTCATGAACTTTTCGAAGAATATTTAAAAACATAGTAATATAAAAACTATTACGCTCTCAGTGCAGAAATGTTCGAAGAATATTTAAAAATGTAGAAATATAAAAACTATTCCGTTCTCAGTGCAGAAATGTTCGAAGAATATTTAAAAATGTAGAAATATAAAAACTATTCCGTTCTCAGTTCAGAAATTTTCGAAGAATATATAAAAATATAAAAACTATTCCGTTCTCAGTTCAGAAATTTTCGAAGTATATTACAAAATGGAAAAATATAATAACTATTACGCTCTCAATTCAGAAATTTTCAAAGATTATTTAAAAAGGTAGACATATAAATACTATTACGCTTTCAGTTCAAAAACATTCAAAGAATATTTAAAAATGTACGTATATAAACGCCATTATTTTCTCAGTCCAGAAATTTTTAAAGAATATTTAAAAATGTAGAAACATAAAAATTATTACGCTCTCAGTTCAGAAATTTTCGAAGAATACATAAAAACGTAGAAATATAAATCTATTACGCTCTCAGTCAAACAATTTTCGAAGAATATTTAAAAACATAGGAATATGAAGACTATTACGCTCTCAATTCAGAAATCTTCGCAGAATATGTAAAAATGGAGAAATATAAAAACTATTACGCTTTCATTTCAGAAATTTTCAAGTAACATTCAAAAGGTATAAATATAAAAGCGATTCTCTCTCTGTCCAGAAATTTTCGAAGAATTTTCATAAACGTGAAAACATAAAAGCTATTACGCTCTCAGTTCAGAAATTTTCGAAAAATATTTAAAACGTAGGAATATAAAAACTGTTACGCTCTTAGTTCAGAAATTTTCATAGAATATTTAAAAATGTAGAAATATAAAATCTGTTACGCTCTCAGTTCAGAAATTTTCGAAGAATATTTAAAAATGTAGAAATATAAAAACTATTACACTCTCAGTTCAGAAATTTCCTACGAATATTTAAAAACGTAGAAATATAAAAACTATTACACTCTCAGTTCAGAAATGTTCGAAGAATATTTAAAATTTAGAAATATAAAAAATTATTTCGCTCTCAATTCAGCAATTTGCGAAGAATATTTAAAAAAGTAGTAATATAAAAACTATTACGCTTTTAGTTCAGAAATTTTCGAAGAAAATTTAAAACTGTAGAAATATATAAACTATTACGCTCTTAGTTCAGAAATTTTCGAAGAATTTTTAAAAACGTAGAAATATAAAAACTATTACGCTCTCAGTTCAGAAATTTTCAAAGAATATTTAAAAATGTAGACATATAAATACTCTTACGCTCTCAGTTCAAAAACTTTCAAAGAATATTTTAAAAATGTAGAAATATAAAAACTATTACGCTCTCAGTCCAGAATTTTTCGAAGAATATTTAAAAACGTACAAATATAAAAACTATTACGCTCTCAGTCCAGAATTTTTCGAAGAATATTTAAAAATCTAGAAACATAAAATCTATTACGCTCTCAGTTCAGTCAGAAATTTTCGACGAATATTTAAAAATGCAGAAATATAAAAACTATTACGCTTTCAGTTCAGAGATTTTGGAAGAATATTTAAAAATGTAGAAATATAAATCTAGTATGATCTTCTTTTTTTTTTTTAATCATATCACCCCAAGCAAGGCAGTATCACCACTGAAGCGCAGGGGGCTACGTAGCAGTGAAAATATTGGAAAAGAGAAAGTAGGAGACCACATCCTAAACAGGGAACAAGGGATGAGCCTCTTCATCTTTTCAATAGACGTGGGTGGAGTGTGAACCGGGCGATAGTTTAATCTATCTACTCCAATTATTAATCTCAGTTCAGAAATTTTCAAAGAATATTTAAAAACGTCGAAATATAAAATCTATTACGTCCCTTCAGGACGTAGGCGATCATGGCTTTCCACGTTTCCCTATCCCTGATGGCTCTAAGCACGCCTTCTCCTGTTACACAATGCATTCCTCGTTCCGTCATCCACCTTATTAGATCCTTCAAATATGTTATCCGTTGCTTTCCCCTGTCTGTCTTTTCCCCTATCTGGACTGTTCGTATCAGATTCTCCAAGCCCCTTTTCCTCGTTGCGTGTCTCATTAAGATCAGCTGTTTCTTCTTGATGCTCAGTATTGATTTTCCTTTTGTTTTCATTCTTTCCAAAACCTCGTTAGTGATTACATGCTCGATCCATGATATTCGCAGTATCCTTCTGTAGAACCACATTTCAGTTGCTTCAAGTTTTTCCTTCATTTTTAATGGTATTGTCCAGAAGCCGAGGATTAAAGAAAAAACGGCTGCTTTACGAACAAAGACACAACCAAACGATTTTGGAACACGACAACGCTAGGCCACATGTTGCAAAACGGGTGGAAACGCTTAAAAAGCAAGTCCTACCTCCACCCACCATATTCACTTGACTTTGCCTCATCCGAATATTGGTTGTTTCGATCAATGGAACATGGCCTGGATGAGCAGATTTAGTTATTATGAAGATCCCAAAAAATGGGTCTACTCATAGTTAGCCTCAAAAGACCTGTCGTTCTTCTGACGTGGAATTCAAATGCTGCCAGAAAGATGGAAAAAGGAAGTAACTAGCGATGGACAGTACTTTCAGTGATATGTTTCTTATTAAATTTTGTAAATTCTACTCCAGCAGTTTCTTTTCTCGCACTTCCCGCCTGTGGAATTCCCTTCCATTTATTTGCTTCCCCAACAGCTACAATATCCAAGAATTTAAATGTAAAGCCAACAGTCATCTCCTATCTCACTAACCTGCATCCGCTCTCTCATGCTTTTTTCTCCATCCACTTCACTCTCATCAATATTCTCATCCTTCTCTTACCCACTTCCTGACACCCCCATAACCTGTCACTCTTTCTCATAACTTTCCTCCTGCAAAACAGTGGCAGTAAAATGCCTTGCTTGGGGTGATATGATTATGAAAAAAAAAAAACTCATCAGTATTCTCACCCTTCTCTTACCCACTTCCTGACACCCCCTATAACCTATCACTCTTTCTCATAACTTTCCTCCTATGTAACCCCCTGCAAAACAGTGGCAGTAAAATGCCTTGCTTGGGGCGATATGATTATATATATATATATATATATATATATATATATATATATATATATATATATATATATAAACAAAAAAAAAACATTATTTTTCATTAAAAATCAGCGAGAACTTATACAAGGTCATAATAATTTTATGGCTTCAACTAAATATATTTTCAACTCAACTGTATTCCTTCAACTAAACTGTATTACTGGTAAGTTTGTATTTTTTAACATAAAAGCGAATTGCTGTTATTTTTACTATAAAAAATGTATTTTTATCTTTTTATAAAACTTTTGTTTGGATTTTACTGTTTTCCTATAGCTCGAGCCCTAACAAGTTCTACCACTCCGGATCAGGGTAGATTTAGATAGAGCAATAATTAAGAGGTTGCATCATGCTCCTCAAAAACTCCACTCACTCGATGAAATACCTTGCTGTCGGATGAAGTTTATCGTTATACCCAGGACTAACTGTATATTGAAAATCACGAACATCACTGAAAATGACACCACAACTGCATATAAAATGTTGCAAAAATCAGGGTTTATTCACCAAAATTGCATTTATTTAATTCTTGTTCTTATATACGATTGCATAATTTATAACAACTTTTGTATTTCCTTTTTGAGATGAATATTTGTCAATGCAAATCT
>JBBBDQ010002093.1:962500-995000 GCA_037127315.1 Ascarosepion bandense
GTTTAATAGATGCATGCAGAGTTATAGAGATTGCTATTTTCCAAACACGGTCAGCATAGTGTGGACGTGTTCATAGTTGATATTATTGGTTACAAGTCAAAACGTACAAAAGCAAAAAAGGTCCAAAGATAAAAAGGGCCAAGGACAAAAAAAAGTCTATAGGTTTCTCAGTGTCGCTAATATTTCAAACTTAAGTATATTTACAGTAAGCATTTTTTGAGAGGGGAGAAACAAATTTAATTGGATGTTGATATTTGTTCTCAACGTGTGAAATGTCCCTCTGATTAGTGAGTGTTTTTTTTTCCCCAAAGTATCATCTAATAATATGTTCTCTAATGATTCTGAATTGATTATATCTGTTGGCTTTTTCTTTTTTATTAATTATGCTTCCATTTTTTAGTCTTTTTTACAAATGGCGTCTGCTATTGTATTTATATAATCAACGAGTAATGGATAGAGTTTGGTTAGGGTCAGTAGTTATTTAAAGGAAACCCAAAGACAACTAATTGACAATGAGGTTAGCGGTTTTAAATTTTGTCATAGATATTAAATGAAACTTACATATATATATATATATATATATATATATATATATATATATATATATATATATAATGGAAATTAACGAACATAAACGAAATGGTTTTTAAAGAACCAACAATATGAAATGATTTCTTTGAACATTATTTTTGATCGATACTCGTAGATATTCTGTTTTATATTACGGAAATTAACTAAGAATAACGAAACTGGTTATAAACAACCGACAATTTGAAATGATTTGTTTGAACATTATTTTTGATCGATATTCGTATTTAAGTAAACATTCTGTTTTATATTACGGGCATTAACGAAGATTAACGAAACTGGTTATAAACAACCGACAATTTCAAATGATTTGTTTGAACATTACTTTTGATCGATGCTCGTATTTAAGTAGATATTCTGTTTTATATTACGGAAATTAAAGAAGATTAACGAAACTGGTTATAAACAAGCGACAATTTGAAATGATTTGTTTGAACATTATTTTTGATCGATACTCGTATTTAAGTATATATTCTGTTTTTAATCAAACAGTATTATATATCTATTTCTACTGCCCTGATTATTTACGATAAATTTTGTTACGAAAATGTGTGTCATTCAGCAGTATTCGAACCTGCGATCCCTATCCACATAGGGGAGGCCACGAATTAAATAATGTTCAAACAAATCATTCCATATTCTGCGGATGACTATTTACGCTCTCACATCCTGATTGAGCACTCTGGAAGAATGGTAGATTTTGAAAAAACAGTAGCTACTCTAGCATCTACGCATCGCCCATTCAGTAATGAATTAGAGCACTCTAACTACCGGCATATGATACATCACGCGCTAACAGTCTACCCATAGCTTAGAGGTAGAATCGCCGACTGACGCCAGTTCGATCGGGTTTCAATCCTGGGTAAAAGCAATCGGATATCTAACTGTACTGATGAGTTGTGATACAGCGAAACAGATGATAATATATATATATATATGATTTGTTTGAACATGATTGATTGTTTATTACTTAGTTTTTGGTCCTAATAGGGTTAGACCAGTACACATTTGTTTTAAAAAGTGTTCGATACAATTATATTGTAGAACTTTAGAATATTTTCCATTTTTAAACGAGTTATTCTGCTACCCAGGTTTCTACCATGTCTTCAGGTGATTTTTAATAGCTCTATCATTAAAAAACGTCTGAAGACACCAATCATGGTAGAAGCCTGGGTAGCGGAATAACTCGTTTAAAAATGGAATATATATATATATATATATATTCTAAACATATACTGTTAAATATAACAGAAATAAATGTCTATTATGTTTAATCATGAGCCGTTCTAAACATCGTATTTTGGTTTTAATTTCAGGTGAAAATAAAGACAAAAATTGTCCAACATTCGGATATTTTTTTTATTATGCTGGTTCTAAGCTTTCGACTCACATGAGCCATCTTCAGAGAATTTAGATGGACGTTAACATAAAGACATCCACTATCAAGGATGATTTTATCTTTTGTTGACATAAAACATTGCTATGCAACGGTAACAGTCACCGAAAAGCAGACGCGGTTCGTAAATTTGTAATGTGGTTCTATGACGTCACACCGCGCGATAGACCGAAATGTTAACAGAACCATATGTTTAAATCCAATGTAATGTGTTGTGATCAGATTGAAATGGGATTTTATTAGGTGTGGGTTGATTTGATTTAATGAAGATGGCCTCCAATATCTGAAGGTTCCTTTTACTGTGTGTATGAGTGGGTATTATTGTGTTATCGACTAAAATCTGTTTAATATATAATGCTATATTTCCGATGTTGTTATTTTATCTTAATATTTTGACTGTAACGTAATTTCTGTTTTGAAAAGGAGCGTTCTTTAAAGCTGTCACGTGAAGCGCGCAACTGGACATCGCTTGAGCATCTGTCTATATTTTTTAAAACCTCTCAAAACTCCACCTCCACTATTAAATAATGTAAGGTTGGTGGTAGGAAAGAATTGTTTGATATATATCTATATATATATATCTATATCTATATATATATATATATATATATACTGCTTTTCTTAAAGCGAGATGAAATGCGAAATGGAGATTTTTTTTTTTTAATCATATCACACCGAACAAGGCGGTAAAGCCACTGATGTGCATGGGGCTACATAAAAGTGAAAATAGCAATGTACAATCATCGATAGTATTTACTAATTTTAATCTGATACAAGGCTAAAAGTGGATCATGGTAAAAAAAAAATGCTGCAAGAAATGTTTCTCCAACCAACTGCGCAAATTAGCTGAGATAATATATTTCCTAGCCTGGACAATGAAATGAGAACAATCTACCCTATCAATTGAATAAAGGGATCACTGGAAAGAATTAACTGGGACAAGGTATTTCCTAGCCTGGACAATGAAATGAGAACAATCTACCCTATCAATTGAATAAAGGGATCACTGGAAAGAATTAACTGGGACAAGGTATTTCCTAGCCTGGACAATGAAATGAGAACAATCTACCCTATAAATTGAATAAAGGGATCACTGGAAAGAATTAACTGGGACAAGATATTTCCTAGCCTGGACAATGAAATGAGAACAATCTACCCTATAAATTGAATAAAGGGATCACTGGAAAGAATTAACTGGGACAAGGTATTTCCTAGCCTGGACAATGTAATGAGAACAATCTACCCTATAAATTGAATTAAGGGATCACTGGAAAGAATTAACAGGGACAAGGTATTTCCTAGCCTGGACAATGTAATGAGAACAATCTACCCTATAAATTGAATTAAGGGATCACTGGAAAGAATTAACTGGGACAAGATATTTCCTAGCCTGGACAATGAAATGAGAACAATCTACCCTATGAATTGAATTAAGGGATCACTGGAAAGAATTAACAGGGACAAGGTATTTCCTAGCCTGGACAATGAAATGAGAACAATCTACCCTATAAATTGAATTAAGGGATCACTGGAAAGAATTAACTGGGACAAGGTATTTCCTAGCCTGGACAATGAAATGAGAACAATCTACCCTATAAATTGAATTAAGGGATCACTGGAAAGAATTAACAGGGACAAGGTATTTCCTAGCCTGGACAATGAAATGAGAACAATCTACCCTATAAATTGAATTAAGGGATCACTGGAAAGAATTAACTGGGACAAGGTATTTCCTAGCCTGGACAATGAAATGAGAACAATCTACCCTATAAATTGAATTAAGGGATCACTGGAAAGAATTAACAGGGACAAGGTATTTCCTAGCCTGGACAATGTAATGAGAACAATCTACCCTATAAATTGAATTAAGGGATCACTGGAAAGAATTAACTGGGACAAGATATTTCCTAGCCTGGACAATGAAATGAGAACAATCTACCCTATAAATTGAATTAAGGGATCACTGGAAAGAATTAACAGGGACAAGGTATTTCCTAGCCTGGACAATGAAATGAGAACAATCTACCCTATAAATTGAATTAAGGGATCACTGGAAAGAATTAACAGGGACAAGGTATTTCCTAGCCTGGACAATGTAATGAGAACAATCTACCCTATAAATTGAATTAAGGGATCACTGGAAAGAATTAACTGGGACAAGGTATTTCCTAGCCTGGACAATGAAATGAGAACAATCTACCCTATCAATTGAATAAAGGGATCACTGGAAAGAATTAACTGGGACAAGGTATTTCCTAGCCTGGACAATGTAATGAGAACAATCTACCCTATAAATTGAATAAAGGGATCACTGGAAAGAATTGACTGGGACAAGGTATTTCCTAGCCTGGACAATGAAATGAGAACAATCTACCCTATAAATTGAATAAAGGGATCACTGGAAAGAATTAACTGGGACAAGGTATTTCCTAGCCTGGACAATGTAATGAGAACAATCTACCCTATAAATTGAATAAAGGGATCACTGGAAAGAATTAACTGGGACAAGGTATTTCCTAGCCTGGACAATGTAATGAGAACAATCTACCCTATAAATTGAATAAAGGGATCACTGGAAAGAATTAACAGGGACAAGGTATTTCCTAGCCTGGACAATGAAATGAGAACAATCTACCCTATAAATTGAATAAAGGGATCACTGGAAAGAATTAACTGGGACAAGATATTTCCTAGCATGGAGAATGTAATGAGAACAATCTACCCTATAAATTGAATAAAGGGATCACTGGAAAGAATTAACTGGGACAAGGTATTTCCTAGCCTGGACAATGAAATGAGAACAATCTACCCTATAAATTGAATAAAGGGATCACTGGAAAGAATTAACTGGGACAAGATATTTCCTAGCCTGGACAATGAAATGAGAACAATCTACCCTATAAATTGAATAAAGGGATCACTGGAAAGAATTAACTGGGACAAGGTATTTCCTAGCCTGGACAATGAAATGAGAACAATCTACCCTATAAATTGAATAAAGGGATCACTGGAAAGAATTAACTGGGACAAGATATTTCCTAGCCTGGACAATGAAATGAGAACAATCTACCCTATCAATTGAATAAAGGGATCACTGGAAAGAATTAACTGGGACAAGGTATTTCCAAGCCTGGACAATGAAATGAGAACAATCTACCCTATAAATTGAATAAAGGGATCACTGGAAAGAATTAACTGGGACAAGATATTTCCTAGCCTGGACAATGAAATGAGAACAATCTACCCTATAAATTGAATAAAGGGATCACTGGAAAGAATTAACTGGGACAAGGTATTTCCTAGCCTGGACAATGTAATGAGAACAATCTACCCTATAAATTGAATTAAGGGATCACTGGAAAGAATTAACTGGGACAAGATATTTCCTAGCATGGACAATATAATGAGAACAATCTACCCTATCAATTGAATAAAGGGATCACTGGAAAGAATTAACAGGGACAAGGTATTTCCTAGCCTGGACAATGAAATGAGAACAATCTACCCTATCAATTGAATAAAGGGATCACTGGAAAGAATTAACTGGGACAAGGTATTTCCTAGCCTGGGCAATGTAATGAGAACAATCTACCCTATAAATTGAATAAGGGATCACTGGAAAAGAATTAACAGGGACAAGGTATTTCCTAGCCTGGACAATGAAATGAGAACAATCTACCCTATCAATTGAATAAAGGGATCACTGGAAAGAATTAACTGGGTCAAGGTATTTCTAGCCTGGACAATGGGCGAGAACAATCTACCCTATAAATTGAATTAAGGGATCACTGGAAAGAATTAACTGGGACAAGATATTTCCTAGCCTGGACAATGAAATGAGAACAATCTACCCTATAAATTGAATAAAGGGATCACTGGAAAGAATTAACAGTGACAAGGGTATTTCCTAGCCTGGACAATGAAATGAGAACAATCTACCCTATAAATTGAATAAAGGGATGCTGAAAGAATTAACAGGGACAAGGTATTTCCCTAGCCACAGACCAGTGAAAACAATCTACCCTATCAATTGAATGAGGATCACTGGAAAGAATTAACTGGGACAAAATTTCCTAGCCTAGACAATGGAAATGAGAACAATCTACCCTATAAATTGAATGAGGATCACTGGAAAGAATTAACTGGGACAAAGATATTTCCTAGCCTGGACAATGAAATGAGAACAATCTACCCTATAAATTGAATAAAGGGATCACTGGAAAGAATTAACTGGGACAAGGTATTTCCTAGCCTGGACAATGTAATGAGAACAATCTACCCTATAAATTGAATAAAGGGATCACTGGAAAGAATTAACTGGGACAAGATATTTCCTAGCCTGGACAATGAAATGAGAACAATCTACCCTATAAATTGAATAAAGGGATCACTGGAAAGAATTAACTGGGACAAGGTATTTCCTAGCCTGGACAATGTAATGAGAACAATCTACCTATAAATTGAATAAAGGGATCACTGGAAAAAAATTAACTGGGACAAGATATTTCCTAGCATGGACAATATAATGAGAACAATCTATCCTATAAATTGAATAAAGGGATCACTGGAGAGAATTAACTTCAGGACAAGATATTTCCCCATAGCATGGACAATGTAATGAGAACAATCTACCCTCGAAAATTCAAAAAATAAAGGGATCACTGGAAAGAATTAACTGGGACAAGATATTTCCTAGCATGGACAATGCTTAATGAGAACAATCTGCACCCTATAAATTGAATAAAGGGATCACTGGAAAGAATTAACTGGGACTTAAAGATGTTTCCTAGCCTGGACAATGAAATGAGAACAAATACCTATAAATTGAATAAAGGGATCACTGGAAAGAATTAACTGGGACAAGGTATTTCTAGCCTGGACAATGTAATGAGAACAATCTACCCTATAAATTGAATAAAGGGATCACTGGAAAGAATTAACTGGGACAAGATATTTCCTAGCATGGACAATATAATGAGAACAATCTACCTACCGAATTAGAATAAGGGATCACTGGAAGAGTCCAACTGGGACAGATATTTCCCTAGCATAGGACAATGTAATGAGAACAATCCACTATAAGTGGAATAAAGGGATCACTGGAAAAATTAACTGGGACAAGATATTTCCTAGCATGGACAATGTAATGAGAACAAATCTACCCTATAGAGTGAATAGAAGGGATCACTGGAAAAGATTAACTGGGACAAGATATTTCCTAGCATGGACAATGAAATGAGAACAATCATATAGAATTGAATGGGATCACCTGAGAAAATTAACTGGGACAAAGGTATTTCCTAGCCTGGACAATGAAATGAGAACAATATACTCTATAAATTGAATAAAGGGATCACTGGAAAGAATTAACTGGGACAAGGTATTTCCTAGCCTGGACAATGAAATGAGAACAATCTACCCTATAAATTGAATAAAGAGATCACTGGAAAGAATTAACTGGGACAAGATATTTCCTAGCCTGGACAATGAAATGAGAACAATCTACCCTATAAATTGAATAAAGGGATCACTGGAAAGAATTAACTGGGACAAGGTATTTCCTAGCCTGGACAATGAAATGAGAACAATCTACCCTATAAATTGAATAAAGGGATCACTGGAAAGAATTAACTGGGACAAGGTATTTCCTAGCCTGGACAATGAAATGAGAACAATCTACCCTATCAATTGAATAAAGGGATCACTGGAAAGAATTAACTGGGACAAGGTATTTCCTAGCCTGGACAATGAAATGAGAACAATCTACCCTATAAATTGAATAAAGGGATCACTGGAAAGAATTAACTGGGACAAGATATTTCCTAGCCTGGACAATGAAATGAGAACAATCTACCCTATAAATTGAATAAAGGGATCACTGGAAAGAATTAACAGGGACAAGGTATTTCCTAGCCTGGACAATGAAATGAGAACAATCTACCCTATAAATTGAATAAAGGGATCACTGGAAAGAATTAACTGGGACAAGGTATTTCCTAGCCTGGACAATGAAATGAGAACAATCTACCCTATAAATTGAATAAAGGGATCACTGGAAAGAATTAACTGGGACAAGATATTTCCTAGCATGGACAATGTAATGAGAACAATCTACCCTATAAATTGAATAAAGGGATCACTGGAAAGAATTAACTGGGACAAGGTATTTCCTAGCCTGGACAATGTAATGAGAACAATCTACCCTATAAATTGAATAAAGGGATCACTGGAAAGAATTAACTGGGACAAGATATTTCCTAGCATGGACAATATAATGAGAACAATCTACCCTATAAATTGAATAAAGGGATCACTGGAGAGAATTAACTTGGGACAAGATATTTCCTAGCATGGACAATGTAATGGTGAACAATCTACCCTATAAATTGAATAAAGTGATCACTGGAAAGAATTACACCAGACAAGATATTTCCTAGCATGGACAATGTACAGAACAATTCACTCCTATAAATTGAATAAAGGATCATCAGAAAGAATTAACTGGGACAAGATATTTCCTAGCATGGAGAATGTAATGAGAACAATCTACCCTATAAATTGAATAAAGGACTACTGTTAATTGAACGTAATGTATCAGCCTGACAATGTAATGAGAACAATCTACCCTATAAATTGAATAAAGGGATTGCCACTGAAAAGAATTAACTGGGACAAGATATTTCCTAGCATGGACAATGTAATGAGAACAATCTACCTTACAAATTGAATAAAGGGATCACTGAAAGAATTAACTGGACAAGATATTTCCTAGCATGGACAATGTAATGAGAACAATCTACCCTATAAATTGAATAAAGGGATCACTGGAAAGAATTAACTGGGACAAGATATTTCCTAGCATTGACAATGTAATAACACCACCTATAAATTGAATAAAGGGATCACTGGGAAGATTTAATTACCAAGATACTTCTAAAAGACATGGACAAATAACAGAGAATAATCTACCCTATAAATTTGAAAAACAAGGATCACTGGAAAGAATTAACTGGGACAAGATTTCCTAGCATGGACAATGTAATGAGAACAATCTACCCTATAAATTGAATAAAGGGATCACTGGAAAGAATTAACTGGGACAAGATATTTTTCCAGTATGGACAATGTAATGAGAACAATCTACCCTATAAATTGAATAAAGGGATCACTGAAAAGAATTAATCAAGATTGAGATATTTCCTAGCATTGACAGTCAATAGAGAACAATCTACCCTACAAATGAATAAAGGGATCACTGGAAAATGGATCCAGACAAAGATATTTCAGGGCATGGACAATGAAATGAGAACAATCTACCCCATAAATTGGAATAAAGGATCAATAAGAATTGGCCAATTGGACAAGGCATTTCCACGGACAATGAAATGAGAACAATTCAACCTTCTATAAATTAATAAAGGATCACTGGAAAATATTAATCAACAAGATATTTCCTAGCCTGGACTATGAAATGAGAACAATTCCACTATAAATTGAATAAAGGGATCACTGAAAGAATTAATTGGGATGCAAGGTATCAGTCTTTTTATCAATGAAATAATAGAACAATCTACCCTATAAATTGAATGTAAAGGATCACTGAAAGAATTAACTGGGACAAGAGCTTCAGTAGCATGGGACAATGAAAAAAGAGAACAATCTACTCTATAAATTGAATAAAGGGATCACTGGAAAGAATTACACTGACAAGGTATTTCCTAGCCTGGGACAATGAAATGGAGAACAATTCTACCCTGCAATTGAAGAAATAGACTACTTGAAAGAATTAACTGGGACAAGATATTTCAGCATGGACAATGTAATGAGAACAATCTACCCTATAAATTGAATAAAGGATCACTGAAAGAACTAACGGGACAAGGTATTTCCTAGTCAGACAATGTAATGAGAACAACAATCTACCCTATAATTGAAGGCAAATAAAGGACTACTTGAAAGAATTAACTGGGACAAGATATTTCCTAAAACATGGACAATGTAATGAGAACAATCTACCTCTATAAATTGAATAAAGGGATCACTGAGAGAATTAACTGGCCAAGATATTTCCTACCATGGACAATGTAACAGAAACAATCTACCCTGGTAAATGAATAAAGTGATCAATGGAAAGAATTAACTGGGACAAGATATTTCCTAGCATGGACAATGTAATGAGAAACAATCTACCTCATAAATTGAATAAAGGGATCACTGGAAAGAATTAACTGGGACAAGACATTTCCTAGCATGGACAATGTAATGAGAACAATCTACCCTATAAATTGAATAAAGGGATCACTGGAAAGAATTAACTGGGACAAGGTATTTCCTAGCATGGACAATGTAATGAGAACAATCTACCCGATAAATCTAATAAAGGGATTGAAAGAATTAACTGGGTCAAGATATTTCTAGCATGGACAATGTAATGGAGAACAATCTACCCTATAAATTATTGAATAAAGGATCACTGGAAAGAATTAACTGACAAAGATATTTCCTAGCATGGACAATGTAATGAGAACAATTCACCCTATAATCTGAATAAAGGATCACTGGAAAGAATTAACTGGGACAAGATATTTCCTAGCATGGACAATGTAATGAGAACAATCTACCTCCTATAAATTGAATAAAGGGATCACTGGAAAGAATTAACTGGGACAAGATATTTCCTACATGGACAATGTAATGAGAACAATCTACCCTATAAATTGAATAAAGGATCACTGAAAGAATTAACTGGGACGAGATATTTCCTAGCATTGACAATGTAATGAGAACAATCTACCCTATAAATTGAATAAAGGGATCACTGGAAAGATTTAACTGGGACAAGATATTTCCTAGCATGGACAATGAAATGGAGAACAATCACCTATAAATTGAATAAAGGATCACTGGAAAGAATTAACTGGGACAAGGTATTTCCTAGCCTGGACAATGAAATGAGAACAATCTACCCTATAAATTGAATAAAGGGATCACTGGAAAATATTAACTGGGACAAGATATTTCTCAGCCTGACTATGAAATGAGAACAATCTACCCTATAAATTGAATAAAGGGATCACTGGAAAGAATTAACTGGGACAAAAGGTATTTCAGCCTGGACAATGAAATGAGAACAATCTACCCTATAAATTAGAATAAAAGGATCACTGGAAAGAATTAACTGGGACAAGATATTTCCTAGCATGGACAATGAAATGAGAACACTACTTCCTCTGCAAATTGAATAAAGGGATCACTGAAAGAATTAACTGGGACAAGGTATTTCCTAGCCTGGACAATGAAATGAGAACAATCTATCCTATAAATTGAATAAAGGATTACTGGAAAGAATTAACTGGGACAAGATATTTCCTAGCATGGACAATGTAATGAGAACAATCTACCCTATAAATTGAATAAAGTGATCACTGGAAAGAATTAACTGGGACAAGGTATTTCTAGCCTGGACAATGTAATGAGAACAATCTACCCTACAAATTGAATAAAGGATCACTGAAAGCAATTAACTGGGATGCAGATAGACATTTCCTAGCATGGACAATGTAATGAGAACAATCTACCCTATAAATTGAATAAAGGGATCACTGGAGAGAATTAACTGGGACAAGATATTTCCTACCATGGACAATGTAATGAGAACAATCTACCCTATAAATTGAATAAAGGGATCACTGGAAAGAATTAACTGGGACAAGACATTTCCTAGCATGGACAATGTAATGAGAAACAATTTACCCTATAAATTGAATAAAGTGATCACTGGAAAGAATTAATCAAGGATATTTCCTAGCATGGACAATGTAATGAGAACAATCTACCCTATAAATTGAATAAAGGGATCAATGGAAAGAATTAACTGGGCCAAGGTATTTCCTAGCATGGACAATGTAATGAGAACAATCTACCCTATAAATTGAATAAAGGGATCACTGAAAGAATTAACTGGGTCAAGATATTTCAGAGCATGGACAATGTAATGAGAACAATCTACCCTATAAATTGAATAAAGGGATCAATTTTGTTAAATTAACTGGGACAAGATATTTCCTAGTTATGGACAATGTAATGAACACCTACCCTATAAATTGAATAAAGGGATCACTGGAAAGAATTAACTGGGACAAGATATTTCCTAGCATGGACAATGTACTGAGAACAATATACCCTATAAATTGAATAAAGGGATCACTGGAAAGATTTAACTGGGACAAGATATTTCCTAGCATGGACAATGTAATGAGAACAATCTACCCTATAAATTGAATTAAGGGATCACTGGAAAGAATTAACTGGGACAAGATATTTCCTAGCATGGACAATGTAATGAGAACAATCTACCCTATAAATTGAATAAAGGGATCACTGGAAAGAATTAACTGGGACAAGATATTTCCTAGCATGGACAATGTAATGAGAACAATCTACCCTATAAATTGAATAAAGGGATCACTGGAAAGAATTAACTGGGACAAGATATTTCCTAGCATGGACAATGAAATGAGAACAATCTACCCTATAAATTGAATAAAGGGATCACTGGAAAGAATTAACTGGGACAAGATATTTCCTAGCATGGACAATGTAATGAGAACTATCTACCCTATAAATTGAATAAAGGGATCACTGGAAAGAATTAACTGGGACAAGATATTTCCTAGCATGGACAATGTAATGAGAACAATCTACCCTATAAATTGAATAAAGGGATCACTGGAAAGAATTAACTGGGACAAGGTATTTCCTAGCATGGACAATGTAATGAGAACAATCTACCCTATAAATTGAATAAAGGGATCACTGGAAAGAATTAACTGGGACAAGATATTTCCTAACATGGACAATGTAATGAGAACAATCTACCCTATAAATTGAATAAAGGGATCACTGGAAAGAATTAACTGGGACAAGATATTTCCTAGCATGGACAATGAAATGAGAACAATCTACCCTATCAATTGAATAAAGGGATCACTGGAAAGAATTAACTGGGACAAGGTATTTCCTAGCATGGACAATGTAATGAGAACAATCTACCCTATAAATTGAATAAAGGGATCACTGGAAAGAATTAACTGGGACAAGATATTTCCTAGCATGGACAATGAAATGAGAACAATCTACCCTATAAATTGAATAAAGGGATCACTGGAAAGAATTAACTGGGACAAGATATTTCCTAGCATGGACAATGTAATGAGAACCATTAAATATATTCAATACAAGAAAAAAAAAACTAAATGTCTAATCTCAATACCAAAATTGAAAATGCCAATTTAGCAATCTTAAAAAAGCAAAAATAAATTTTTTCAAGAAAAAACCTTATATTAAATGTTCGTGTAATATTTACAACACGAACAATTCTTTTCTCTATTTACAAGGATGTTTTGCCTCTTCAACATATAAATTCAGTTGTTTACATTTTTCAGTGTGGTTGCAGATGCGACTATATAGGCAGAACATCTCAGCGTTTAGATCAGAGAATCAAGCAGTTTCTACCTCTGAGAATTTTGAACTCCTCCGTTAACAGCAGCCACTTGGTGAATACATCCGGGTCTTCAATAAGTCAACATGTTATTAATAGCAGAAATTGTGTGATTGATTTGAGTGCTGACAATTTTTTCGGTTCGTGTTAGGTCGCACTCTCTTTTCCATCTTAAGGCGCTAGAGTTCATATAAATAAGATCCCGGGGGTCTGCTCTCTGCAAACAGAGAGAATGCTCTTTGGGACTTAGTATTATTGGGATCTAGCATCCTTGGGGTTCTTTTTTTATGCCCATATCACCATTTCCCATTTCATATTTTAGTCTAAAATCCCAGGGTTAGGACTTGATAATTTTATGGGGGAAACCGGTTGTCTCCTTTTATATATATATATAAATAAAAATGTCATCGAATCTCTATATTTATCGCTAATATATATATATGTATATATATATATAAAGAGAGAGAGAGAGCTAAAGAGAGATTCCAGTCCGTAAACGGCGAGGATTACATATACATACCTATCCATGTAATTGGGAGTGGGCGTATAATGACTTTATGGTCACCATCCAAGAAAGATGGCCTCGTCGCGACTGGTCTAGGGATCCCCAACTGAGCTAACGCCAATGTCTCTGTCTTTAAATCTTTTTACTTCATTTTAAAAAAATGCTTATCCCGGTAAAAAGTTTTTGTACCGAATGGAACGAATATAGTGCGGTCTGATGAAATGCGCTAGTTTAACTCATAGAGATTAATTATAATTTATAACCAGTCTATATATATATATATATATATATATTCTTTTAAACATATCGTTATGTTTGCTTATTTTTAATCAAATCTGTTCATACTCACGGATAAAATTTCGCGCATTAGAATCAAACGATATCAGAAATGAGCTGTAACGCTTGCAAATTATTTCATCTGACATATAAATATATATTATTTAATCTGACATTCATATTAAATAATATATTATATAATATAAATTACTAGCAGTATAGCCCGTCGTTGCTCGAGTGTAATGAAAACTTTAAAACTAATCCATTGTCCTGAAGCTCAGACTCTTTGGACGTTGGCACGAAAGACTAAAAGGCAATAGTTGTTTCCGGTTAAAGCCAAACCGTAGACTGAAAGAAAAATGAATGGATGTAAGTCAAATTTTGATTTCCTGGTATCGATATCAATTAAGTTTTTTTTCGTCATAAACTGAATTTTGAAGGCTAAATAAGTCCTCTGAGTAAATGATATGATGGCTGAAACTAAGAACTACAATTATACCTACTTAGAGCCAAACCCAAAGCAAAACCTAAAATAAAAGGGCTGAAAAATACAGACATACAGGCAGATAAACAGACACGCACACAAACATTTTTCCTTTTATATATATATATATTATCGATTTTCTGCACTATTGTAAGAACTGCAACCTTGAATATCGTTTCTTATGTCTTTGTCTATGAGTGTATCAAATTTGATTAAAATCGGACCACTCCTTCTATAACCCGACTTTTTCGATTATTGATTTTCGATATTTATCGGGGGTACCTCGACACAAAACCTAGCTAAGAACACTCGCAGACGCTTATAGTACAACTGTGTAAATTTTCAAGAAAATCTGTTCAGCCGTTTTGGAGTCTATAGGTAACGGACACACACACATACAAAGTTCCATTTATAAATAAGTTTACATATACATTAGTCATCCACATGCAATCCACATACTATTTTGCTGTATCACTGCTCATCAGTGTGGCTAGACACATTCACTTGCTTCTGGCTGGGATCGAAACTCGACCGATTTGGTGTCAGTTGGAGTCGCTACTCCCTAAGCCATAGGCGCATGGAATTAGAGAAGAAATTTTAACGTGTTGTATATAAGCAGTGTATTATACACACGACAGTCACCGAAAGAACTCAATTCATTTCTGAAGAGTATATATATATATATATATATATATATATATATATATATATATATATTGCTTAATTACTTAGTTTCTGGTCATAATAAGATTAGACCAGTGCACATTTGTATTTAAAAGTGTTTAATACAATGATATTGTAGAACCTTTGAATATTTTCCATTTGTAAACGAGAACGAGTTAAAACGTGTCCTAGATTTCTACCTTGGGTGGTGTCTTCAGGCGATTTTCAATAACAGATTTTACCGTTTACCGTTTTTTTTAAGAATGTTCACGTAACGTCATGACTTAAATGGCCAAAATAAAATATATTTGGGTTCAATCAACTTCCCCTTTACGACCAGGAGGTTTAATCACAAGTCTACATTCAAAATAGAAAGCTTAAAAAACTGTACAAAATTGGCTAGCAACGTGTGAAATTTAAAATCAAAATATGAAAAAAAAAAAAAAACCAGACATAACGTAGAGTATAGTAAAAATAGCCAAGCCTTACAACGGCAAAATATGTAAACTGTGCCAAGAAGAAAAATTAGAGATGATGATATTCTCAAACAAAAACGAACTATTGAATGAAAAAACGGAAATTATGACTAAGTGTCACCACACTAAAAAATGCCTCTTAGGTTCCTACAACCATGGATGAAAATGTCATAATTCCTTGTAATTTAAAAAATTGCGCGTCTTGTTTGAGAAGGATCATTAGCACTGTAAAAAAGTTGATCCGTAAAATTAATTGACACAAAATGTCTTCTGCCTTTAACATATACACACAAGCGTAATTGCGCGCGCGCGCACACACACACACACACACACACACACGTGCTTTGTCTCTCTACCCTTCAGCAAATTCTCTCTTCTCTCCTTTCGAAATGGATTTTCATCTTTTACATTGTCCTGGGCATGACGATAAATTCCGTCCGGTAGCAATGTCTTCGATTGGAAGGTTGTGGGGAGCACCTGTTAATTGCTGTTGTTCCAAGGTCCATCATTACTGATTAAGCCTGACTTTTCTTAATTCACGGTGGACGGTTGCACTCTCAATGGGGTCCTACGATTTGAACGTCTGTCGTGTCTCAAGTTCAATCCATATGTATGTATTGAATTCGGTTTCAATACCTAAGTTAGTATCGATCCATCATCATCGTTTAGGTCTGACTTTTCTAAATTCACGTTAGACGGTTGCACACCTAATGAAGTCCTATGCTTTGAACGTTTGTCGGACCTTAAGTTCTCTTCATATGTATGTATAGAATTCATACACACGATCCATTGCTGGGAAAATGATCGGCTCATTCTATCGCTTCAGAAAGTACCTGACTCCTGACATTAGACCCGAAATTAAATACCGCTGCCATATTTGAACTGAGATTTCACTATCTTCATCACCTTCCATCATCGAAAGGGCTCAAAATCGTTTGCGTGATATTGTGAGAAATAAATTTTTCTTCACTCTGCAACTTCTTTCGCCGCAGACGTAAAGTTACAAGTGTATCGCGACTCTGTTGATATTTTCAAAACAAATGTTTATATGCGCGCCCCACTATTCAGTTCCACCAGTTCAGACCTTTTCGACGGGGTCACAGTATACTACATTCTTGCTTCTTCTGTATTGCCAACTAGCAGTATAGCCCGGTGTTGCTCGGGTGTAATGAAAGCTTTAAAACTAATCCATGGTTCTGGAGCTCAGACTCTTTGGACGTTGGCACGAAACACTAAAAAGTAATAGCTGTTTCCAGTTAAAGCGAAACCGTAGACTGGAAGAAAAATGAATGGATGTAAGTCAAATTTTGATTTACTGCTATCGATATAAAATTTTCTGCACTATTGTAAGAAATGCAACCTTGAAACTTCTGAATATTGTTTCTTATGTCTTTGTCTATGAGTGTATCAAATTTGATTAAAATCGGACCACTCCTTCTATAATTCGATGTTTTCGATTATCGATTTTCGATATTTATCGGGGGTACCTCCATACAAAACCTAGCTAGAATATTGGCAGACGCTTACAGCACAACTGTGTAAATTTTGAAGAAAATCGGTTCAGCTATTTCGGAGTCTATAGGTAACGGATACACACACACACACAGACACGCACACACACACGAAGTTCCATTTATAAATAAGTTTAGATCCAATTGAAAAGTTACACTCCGACAACTTGTTCACAAGAACTGCCATTTTGTAGATTCGTCTTCCTTGTGAAAGTCAGTTACTTGAATACGTGATACACGCATTGGGCGATCATGACAGATTGGGCAGAAGATTATCCCTCAGTAGGTTGCCATTACATTCTGTGGTAGACTGTTTGTCAGCCAAGGCAATAGAGCCCAATCTGTCCTGTTATTTGACCCATAACTGGAGGGAAGAGACGGATTAACCTTTCCCAAGGGTATTTGTGCGCAAGTGAATGTAATTGTGGATGCTTCTTCGAAAATCTTTTCTTTTTAATCAAAGATTATTCGTTATCTCTCTTCTTTAATTACATAATCTCGACTTCTTCGCGTTCCTTTTATTCATATCACACGCTTCATTTATCATAGGCCCTGGACATGACGGTAAACTGCATCCGGCAACAAGGCCTGTTTTTAGGAGGTTGTGAGGAGCATGGAACCACCTCTCAATTGCTGTTGTTACCAGGTCCACCCTGACCCTGAGTGGTAGCACCTGTTTGGGTCCCAGCTATGGGAAAATAGTGAACCCCCAAACTGGGGTCAAAACACTATGAGAGTATAAAAATGCTTTTATAGAAATATACATAAAAATAGACTTTTATAGAAAAAATATACATTTTTGAAGAAAAAATTATTACCACAACACATTTCTGAAGGAAAAAATTCTGAGCAAAATATTTTTGAATACAAAACTAGAATACATTTTCAGTTTTCTAAAATAAAAAAGAATAAAAACAATTTTTCGTTAAAATCTGACTAAATTAACCTTCTCACTATAACCGAACATTAAAAAAAAATACCTTAAAACCCCACTTTTTTTGGCATTAAATGTCACAGATGTTGATATGCCGTTAGACAATCACTCACTCACTCACTCATTTATCATAGCCAATTTCTATAGAAACTCTCAACCTTGAGTGGCTCTTGAGCATTGTACTGCAAACTTTAACATAAAAACTGACTATTTTCGCCTTTTTTTTTTATCGCCCTCTCTGTTCTTATTTTCTCCGTCTTTCTCTTTCATTCTGCCTTACATTCTTCTTCTTCTTCTCCTCTCTTTTTTGGTCCCATTTTTTTCCTCGCTTCTTCCTTTTTATTTCCTTTTCCTTTATTCATACCCCCCCCCCCTTTTATTTCTTCCTGAAAACAATATCTTAACCGAAAAAGAGAAAGAAACTGATATCATTTGCCACCGATAAACCGTCTCGGATAATGAACTGACCACATAAGCCAGACGTGATCATCGGCGCGAACGCAGACCCACATTACGTTTTCCTTCGGCGCCAAAACAGAAAAAGAATAAGATAAAAATGTCTGCGATTAAAAAAAATAATAAAAGTGCTGACTAGAAAGAGGAAAATAAGAAGAATGATGAAATTTGCCGAATTTGTTTCTTTCTGTAACGATGACGAAATCTTAATTTTTGGCAATAATTCACCGAAGACTTTTGGTGGCATAACTTAGGAAGGAGAGTTCGATTCCTCCCAAGTGCCTTTACCCTTTGGAGCAAACTAAACTGATTACCAATTGATGAATTCTATTTTTCATCTAAAGCATCATACATTTTGCTCCTGCTGCAGCGGCTATCAACTCGGAACGACAGATTGGGTTCTGTAGCTTTGGCTGGCACCAGTCTACAGCAGAAAGTAATGGCAACCTACTGAGGAATAATCTTCTGCCCAGTCAGTCATGTCTCTTTCCAGACATGATTGCCCAAAGCATGTATCACGTATGGCATTTAACTGACTGACTTAATATAATAGTTGGAAACATAATTAAAATTTCTACTGGGCATAAAGTAGGGGATTGGTTTTCTATTGTTATGAAGTAATAAACTGATCCTCCACTAATTATACTAAATATATTAATGTAATATAATCTATCTCTTCTCCTTCCATTTATGGGTTAAATAATTGTGTTCTATAGCCTTGGCTGGCAACCATTCTACCGCAGAAAGCAATGGCAACCTACTGCAGGGTAATCTTATGGTCAGCCATGTCTCTTTCGAGACATGATCGCCCAAAGCGTGTATCACGTATGGCACTTAATTGACTGACTGACTGACTGACTGACTGACTGTAGGAGTAATTTCAGTTGTAAAGTCCACCTAGAAACTTGAAAGTGCGTTTGCGGAAAATTGGAATGGAGAACAAGATTGTATACCGCCAGAAAACTACCATCATTTTTATTATGCTTAACCAATCAGGAAGCTCCAAATATTCAATGCAACGTGTAAAAAAAGGCGGTCATATTTTTCCGAGTATTAGAGTTCAAATCCGATTCTGGAGAGTGTCTGATTCGAGAGTGATAATTTTTGATTTTGTTTCATTGAACAGATGACGTGCTGCGAGGATATTCTGTATCCATATACTATGACGGACATGGTCAACAGATGTGAAGAGGATACTCTATATCCGGGAACGTTGTCAACATTACCTTCAACACCTTACTTTGTGACCATCATGAACTGTTGTTATTATATAATATTCGGGAGATTGATTCTCTATTATAATCAATACATAAACTGATCCCTGACTTTGTGACCATCATGGACTGTTGTTGCTATATAATATACATTCGGGAGATTGATTCTCTATTATAATCAATACATGAACTGATCCCTTACTTTGTGACCATCATGGACTGTTGTTACTATATAATATACATTCAGGAGATTGATTCTCTATTATAATCAATACATAAACTGATCCCTTACTTTGTGACCATCATGGACTGTTGTTGCTATATAATATACATTCGGGAGATTGATTCTCTAATATAATCAATACATAAACTGATCCCTAACTTTGTGACCATCATGGACTGTTGTTGCTATATAATATACATTCGGGAGATTGATTCTCTATTATAATCAATACATAAACTGATCCCTTACTTTGTGACCATCATGAACTGTTGTTGCTATATAATATACATTCGGGAGATTAATTCTCTATTATAATCAATACATAAACTGATCCCTGACTTTGTGACCATCATGGACTGTTGTTGCTATATAATATACATTCGGGAGATTGATTCTCTATTATAATCAATACATGAACTGATCCCTGACTTTGTGACCATCATGGACTGTTGTTGCTATATAATATATGTTCGGGAGATTGATTCTCTATTATAATCAATACATGAACTGATCCCTGACTTTGTGACCATCATGGACTGTTGTTGCTATATAATATACGTTCGGGAGATTAATTCTCTATTATAATCAATACATAAACTGAGCCCAGCGCTTTATCCATAAATTATGGTGAATTTTACTAACAGCTTCCCTGTGTCTCTTCTACAAATATTTTCTACTCAGATGAACTTAGCTCACTAGTGCCTCCATGCATGATTTTGCTCGAGCCACAAAATTAGCAACTAGGTCCCACCCTTTTACTGTGAAACCAATAAATTGTAAACGCAAATTCTACTCCATCAGCTTCTTCTCTCACACTTCCTCCCTGTGGAATTCACTTCCGTTTACTTGCTTTCCCGACGGATACAATCTCCAAGAATTCAAATGTAAAGTCAATAGTCATCTCCTATCTCACTAACTTGCAGTATATATATATATATATATATATATATATATATATATATATATATATATATCTTGTGCTCCTTTCTTTGTCCTCTCCACTCTCATCAGTATTCTCATCCTTCTCCTTCACACTTCCTGAAACCCTCTATAACCTGTCACTCTTTCCCATAACCTACTTCCTATGTAACCGGCTGCTCAGCAGTGTTTGTTTCTGTTTAACGGCCTATCAACATCTAAAGTGTCATTTAAGGCCAGAAACGTATTTTTATTTTAAATCAGTTGTTGGTAACATTTTTCATTCAAAGTTTTGTTGGTAAATACTTTCATAGCATTTTGACCCCGATTTGGGGTTTCTATAAAAGTTCATTTTTATCTTGACGAAACAAAACTTAATATTCAAAATGACGGACATCTTAATCAACGTACTGGTTTTGCTTTTTTATCTATTCTATTCAGCCTCACCATAGAACTGTGTTTAGTGAGCTTGCTTAGTAACAGTGATTGCCGTAGTGAATTTGACGGGTAACAGGCACCCTATATTTGAGGACATTTAAGTCTATAAAAGGCGTGCATTTCTCTCCCTGTCTTGTCTTTTACATCTTTGCAAATCTGGCTTTAAAATCGAGTTTGCATGGAGATAAAGTGCTCTTCTACTGGGGTACTTTCATATTCATGGTTTCTGTCTTGACTTTCTGTACACATTCTCTCTCTCTCCCCACTCTCTCTCTCTCTCTCTCTCTCTCTCTCTCTGTGTGTGTGTGTGTGTTGTGGAGTTATTTTCGCAGTGGAGGCTAATATTTGTGCTAAAGTCGGTTCTAATAGGTTCGACTTACAAAACGTTAAGAACTTGATATAATATGTATTACGCAGTGTAACATTGCTAGGCTGCTGACTACTTTTGTATTCGACTAACTGTCGACTAACATTGTCCAGCATCGACTGACCCTCATTCCTCTTACTACTCCTACTTAAATTAGGTGGGAGTGTCTATTCACTATAGAATAGGTGCGTTTCACCATAACACTCTTTCACACACACACAAGCAACAAGATTAGCAACTAGGTCCCACCCTTTTACTGTGAAACCAATAAATTGTAAACGCAAATTCTACTTCAACAGTTTCTTTTCTCGCACTTCCCACCTATGGAATTCCTTTCCATTTACTTGCTTTCCCGACAGCGACAATCTCCAAGAATTTAAATGTAAAGTCAATAGTCATCTCCTATCTCACTAACCTGCATCCTCTCTCTCTCATGCTCCTTTCTCCGTCCACTCCACTCTCATTAGTATTCTCATCCTTCTCTTACTCACTTCCTGACACCCCTATAATCTGTCACTCTTTATCATAACTTTCCTCCTATGTAACCTCCTGCAAAACAGTGGCAGTAAAATGCCTTGCTTGGGACGATATGATTATAAAAAAAATTCTATACATTTATATTCCAGAGAATGTAAATAAATCTAAAAGACATGCCTGTGTAGCTAATCAGTATTTTATTGATCGATTGCTTTCTTTTCTACAGCTTATCAACTTACAAGAAATTATGAAGTGGATAGAAAGTGGGGGATCAATTTTATATTACAATCAATATATAAATTGACCCCTCACTTTATGGCCACATTTATCCTTCTCTTACCCACTTCCTGACACCCCCTATAGCCTGTCACGCTTTCTCTTAACTTTCCTTCTTTTTAACCCCCTCCAAAACAGTGGCAATATAATGCCTTGCTTGGGGTGATATGATTATATATATATATATATATATATATATATATATATATATATATATAAAAGAACCGATAACATTGAAGATTCTTTTTTGGATTTTTTCCAGAATCTCTAAATATATAGCAAGAGCACTAAACCAGATGTGGCGGCAATATTCTAGGCATGGACAAATGGTAGACTTATAAATATGCAAGATAATTTCTGGAGAGAAACATTGCTGATTTTTCTTAGGATTTTATCAAGAATCTCTAAATAACAAACCAGATGTGGCAGCAATATTCAAAGCATGGTGTAGACTTATGAATACGTTGGTTGGTTGGTTGGTTGGTTGGTTGGTTGGTTGGTTGGTTGGTCGGTTTTATGGCATATCAACCTCGGTCTATTGCCAACTAAATTGTATTTATTTAATTGCTAGTAATACCTTTTTCTTTCAACAATTTATTGTTGTTTTATATAAGTTTTGTGTCTAGTAATATTTTTTTCTTTTCGAGTATCAAGATTCATTGGGATTTGTTTTTAAGGGCAGGGTCCCCAAGTCCTACGCTGTTATTTAACCCATAGCTGGAGGAAAGAGACGGATTAATACCTTTCCCAATGGTACCAGTGCTTAAGTGAATGCAGGGTATTCAACTGAAATTCGAACTCGGCTCACCGATTTCTCTTTCCGAGCCGATATCCATTGTACCACAACGCACATCCGTCACTAAACGCTTACAGCACCTGGAATTCCCAAGCGGTCACCCATCTAAGTACTTAACAGTCTCAACGTTGCTTAATTTCGGTGATCGAGCGATAACCGGTGTATTCAACGTGATATGGCCGTAATCCTATGAATACGTAATCCAGATTCTGGCTAGAATAATTTTCTAGTACTACACAGTGAACCAACTTTCGTATCAACAGACTTATTAATTGATTCAATCTTTCCACTTCAAGTCAATGGAAAACGTTAAACCTAGAAGTCGCAATGAGCCACTTCCCTTTGGGATAGCATTTTCTTTTTAAATCAGCTGCCAATTTGACACGTACTGGAACAATAAATGGTCGTGTCATTGGACATTGATACCGAATTCAGAACTCCTGGCAACGAGAGGGTTGTTGAAGAAAATTAGGAACAAAGTCGGTTCAAATATTAGAAACCTTGGAAATCTAAACTTATTTATAAATGGAACTTTGTCTGTGTGTGTATGTGTGTGTGTGTGTGTGTGTGTGTGTGTGTGTGTGTATGCGTGTGTGTGTGTCCGTTAACTATAGACTCCAAAACGAATGAACCGATTTTCTTGAAAATTTACACAGTTGTACTATAAGCGTCTGCGAGTGTTCTTAGCTAGGTTTTGTGTCGAGGTACCTCCGATAAATATCGAAAATCGAAAGAGTCGGGTTATAGAAGGAGTGGTCCGATTTTAATCAAATTCGATACACTCAGAGACAAAGACATAAGAAACGATATTCAGAAGTTTCAAAGTTGCAGTTCTTACAATAGTGCAAAAGATCGATAATATATATATATATATCTAAAAGGCAAGGTGCTTGTGTGTGTGTCTGTTTATCTGCCTGTATGTCTGCATTTTTTCAGCCCTTTTATTTTAGTTTTTGCTTCGGGTTTGGCTCTAAGTAAGTATAATTGTAGTTCTTAGTCTCAGCCATGATACCATTTACTCAGAGGACTTATTTAGCCTTCAAATTTCAGTTTACGACGAAAAAAACTTGTTTGATATCAATACCAGGAAATCAAAATTTGACTTACATCCATTCATTTTTCTTTCAGTCTACGGTTTCGATTTGACTGGAAGCAACTATTGCTTTTTAGTATTTCGTGCCAACGCCCAAAGAGTCTGAGCTCCAGGACCATGGATTAGTTTTAAAGCTTTCATTACACCCGAGCAACTAGTGATAGTACAAGCATAAAGAAAATAATAGATCTACAAAAGAGGCCGTTCAAGATAACTTTCATTTCGCAAATAGATAAGATAGATTGAATCAGATCAAAAATTAATCCAGAATTACCATAACCTTTTAACTTGGAAAGAAGACCAGTGTTAAATCGTGTCAAACGCTACATCAAAAGCAACGGCCCGGGTTTCACTATTCTTACTTAAAGCATAATAAACCTTTTCGTCAATAACTGTTAATTCATCAGCAATTAACCAAAAGAAGAGAAAGTGATATTGTCTGTCTGAAAAAAGACACTTAAGCCTCTATATAATACTAATAATATTATAATAATAATGCTTAAGCGATTTGAAGTTGATTAGAGCCCCTAATGAGCGTTGTTGAGTAATTGATATCGGCTCGGAAAAAGAAATGGAAGAGCTCAGTTCGAATTTTTGTTGAATTCGTTGCATTCACTTACGCGCAAATACACTTGGGAAAGTTGTTGATCCATCTTTTCTCCCTCCAGCTATGGGTGGAATAGTCAAACAAATTTGGTTCTATAGCCTTGGTTGGAAACCAGTCTACCACAGAAAGAAGTGTCAATCTACTACAAGAAAATCTTCTGAACACTCTCTTCCGACATACACTGAGCCAGCATGGAAGAGCGAACTTAAAAAATAAAAATTAACAAGAGAATGAATATCTCATGTTGATGTGCAGTCTCCAACAACGACTATTATTATTATTATGTTGTCATTTTCATCATAATTCTATTTCTGCTATGGTCGCACTACCTACCAAGTCTGCGAGAAGACCTAAGACAGGTCGTGGTGTGTTGTTATGTCTCCATTTCATGTTTTTTCATATCTCCCCTAACATCCCGTGAGTTACATTGACAAAGTTTTCCTTAGTGTGTGGGCTGTACTTAACAAGACAATTTTTTTCTATATCTCTGAAGCTAGGGTTTCCAGGGATTCTTTCAATTCAATGTTTTGTTCCATTTTTTATCATTCCAATTGCACCTGCTATCATTGGTACGATTCTTGTTTTCAATTTCCACATTTTTTCTATTTCAATTTCCAGGTCTTTATATTTTGACAGTTTTTCGAATTCCTTGGTTGCTATGTTACAATCCGCTGGATAAGCCATATCAATTAATAGACAAGTTTTCTCCTTCTGGTTTTTAACAATAATGTCCGGCCTATTTGCTTCAATTGTTCTGCCTGTGTAGATGGTATAATCCAATAGAATGGTAACAGCTATTTTTGTAATCGATGCTGGGTGCAGTGTTTGTTTACAGATTTTCCATAATGTTTGCACATTGTCCAATGTAAATATTGCCCCACTCTATCGTGACGATTTTTATATTCATTTGGGGCAAGTACAGAACATCCTGAGATTAGATGGTTTATTGTTTGTTGGTATTTATCACAGAACCTGCATTTTGGATCCACATTATTATGTATAATATTTTCCTGAAAGTTCCTAGTGAAAAGACTTTGGTCTTGCGCTGCAAGAATATAGCCTTCAGTCTCAGACTTCAATCCAGATGCACGTAGCCATCGATGAGTATTAACTTTATCAACATTCTTCTTCTTCTTCTTCTTCTTCTTCTTCTTCTTATTATTATTATTATTATTATTATTATTATTATGTCATTTTTCATCATATTTCGATTTCTGCTTTGGTCTCACTACCAACCAAGTCTGCGGGGAGACCTAAGGCAGGTAGTGGCGTGTTGTTATGGCTCCATTTCATGTTTTTCTATCTTCCCTATCATCCCTAGCATTACATAGATAAAGTTTTCCTTAGTGTGTGGGCTGTACTTAATAAGACAATTTTTTGTATATCTCTTAAGCTGGGGTTTCCAGGGATTCTTTCAATGTGTTGTTTTGTTCCATTTTTTATCATTCCAAGTGCACCTACTATCACTGGCACAACTCTTGTTTTCAATTTCCACATTTTTTCTATTTCAATTTCCAGGTGTTTATATTTTGACAGTTTTTCAAATTCCTTGATTGCTATGTTACAATCCGCTGGACAAGCCATATCAATTAATAGACAAGTTTTCTCCTGGTTTTTAATAATAATGTCTGGCCTGTTTGCTTCAATTTTTCTGTCTGTGTAGATGGTGTAATCCCATAGAATGGTTGCATCTTCTATTTCTGTAACCGGTGCTGGGTGATGTTCATACCAGTGTTTGTTTACAGCCTTTCCATAATGTTTGCACATTGCCCAATATAAATATTGCCCAACTCTATCGTGGCGATTTTTATATTCATTTGGAGCAAGCACAGAACAGCCTGAGATTATGTGGTCTATTGTTTCTTGGTGTTTATCACAAAACCTGCATTTTGGATCCATACTATTATGCAAAATATTTGCCTGAAAGTTTCTAGTGAAAAGATTTTGGTCTTGTGCTGCAAGAATAAAGCCTTCAGTTTCAGACTTTAATCCAGATGCACGTAACCATCGATGAGTATTAACTTTGTCAACATTGGATTTATTGGCACGTTCTGGATATTGGCCATGCAGAGGTTTGTCTTGCCAGCACTGTTTCATCTGTTCGAGAGCTTTATCCTTGGGTTTTATTTTCATATTTGTCGCTGCAATATTTGGTTCTTGGCTTCTGTTTTGCTTTTCTACAGAATCTACTAACTGTAAATCTTGTTTGTATTTACTGCCTTCTTTTATTATTGAATATTTTTTCTTTCTTTCTTCATGTTGCCTTACTAATTGTATTATCCAATCCTTTGTTGTTTCTATGTATGTTAGTAAGCCAATAGTTGTTGTCTTGTATGACAATTCCAGCTGAATAAGACCTCTTCCACCTTCTTTACGGCGTATGTATAGACGGTCTACATCAGCCTTTGGATGATGCATCTTATGCTTAGAAAGAAGCTTTCTTGTTTTAGCATCCATTCGCCTGATGTCGTTTAGAGTCCAGTTTAAGATGTTAAAGCTATATTGGACAACTTGGATTGAAAGGCTATTAATGGCCATAACTCTGTTCTGTGAATTTAATTCAGTTTTTAATATCATTCGTAGCCTTCTATAGTACTCTTTACGCACTATTTCTTTCATTTTTTTATGGTGAATGTTTTCGCTCTCATTTACACCTAGGTATTTATAAGCTTCTTCTGGTTTCAATTCTTTTATTGTTACAGCAGGGTCTAGGCTAATTGAGGATGTTTCTTGTATTGATCCACGTAAAACTGTAGCTTTAGCACATTTATTCAAATTAAATTTCATTCCAATCTCTTCGCTGAAGCATTTTACAGTTTGCAGAAGACCTTCCAGGTCATTATCATTCTTAGCATATAACTTTAAGTCATCCATGTAAAATAGATGGCTTATTTTCTTTTGGCCTATTTTATAACCACATTCTGTCTTATTAAGTTGACTGGTTAGTGCTATTAATGATATGCAGAATAGTAAGGGAGATAAAGAATCACCTATTATTATTATTATTATTATTATTATTATTATTATTATTATTATACAGAACCTCCCATGATCAGGAGATCATTGCACTTCAAATTGAATAAAGAAGATAGAATAGTAAATTTGCTTTTATACGCTATTACAGAACCATTAGTAGTCACAAGAACGTGGGTAACAAAATCATAAGAATCAGACTTTATATACGAGGGTCATTCAATAATTAAGGTGAATTTTTCGGTATAATAACTTCTAATACAGATAGAAGCTTACTTTTTTTTAAATTTATTTTTCCTTTACTTCTTTTTCAAAGGGATTTAATTTTTTTTTTTTTTTTTTGCAGATTGAAAACTTTGAAAGTTTTGGAGATTAACAAAGATGGCCGACCAAGAAGCATACTCCAAGACTGAACAGAGTTCAATTATCCAGTTTTTGGTTGCTGAAGGGTGCAAACCAGTTAAAATTCATAGGAGAATGACAACTGTGTCTGGTGCCACATTTTTCAGCCAAAAAATATCTACAAGTGGGCTAAATTGTTTAATGAAGTTTAAAAGTGACGATGAAGTCAAAAGTGCTGCAATCGATTGGCTGAGACATCAGTCCAAAGATTTTTACACTGAAGGAATACGGAAGCTTGTGCACAGATGAGAAAAGTGTGTGACACTGCTGGGAGATTATGTTGAAAAATAAAAATAATAAAAAAGTAAGCTGCTATCCGTATTAGAAAAATTCACCTTAGAAAAATTCACCTTATTTATTGAATGACCCTCGTATACAGATCTCTATTGAAATGCAAGCGATTGTATAAAGAAACTTGTAATTTTTATCTATTGAAGCACTGTACGATCCCGAGACGAACAAATTAAGAAAAACATAATTGACAGAAAGAATTATAACATTTAGACAGATAGAATGGATGGTTAAATAATGGAAGCGTTGCTGAACAGTAAGTCGGTTAAGTGTCATACGTAAAACACGTTTGGGAGATCATGTCTCGAAAGAGACATGACTAACCGAGCAGAATATTATCATGCAGTAGGTTGCCATACTTTTTGCGGTAGACTGGTTGATAGCCAAGGCTAAAGAACCCAATCTGTCCTATTATTTAACCCATAACTAGAGGGGAAAAGACGAATTAATATCTTTCCCAAGGGTATTTGTGCGTAAGTGAATTCAAGGAATTCAACTGGAATTCGAACTCGGCTCCCCGATTTGTTGTTCCGAGCCAATATCCACTTGCACCACAACGCACATCTACATCTGTTGCTGAACACAAGGCCGAATTAATAACGTCCTTAATGAGTATAATAATTTACACGATAAAAAAAAGAAAAAAAAAACTCTAACCCTAAGATCGAAGGCATTATGAAACAGCGAAGTGTTCAGATGTTTTTTTTTTGGTGGGGGGGTATTTTTGTTTTGTTCCCCGAAGTCCTTTACCCCTTCAAATCTTTCCAAAACATCCCTAATTCCGTGCAAATGTATATACTGAACCCAAATCGATAATATTTTTATAGAAGAAACATACCTTTCTTTCATGTTATCGACCAGAAATAATTCGAACTATATATCACCCCTTACCACCGATCACATATCTGATTCACCGCTGAATGACATGATGCGTAGGATACTTATTTCGGCCGATTTTCTTCCTTTTGAGCAATTACTCCGCGATTTGTTGGGTTTCGGAACTCATTTTCCGCGCATTAATCGCAAAATGGAAGTAAAAAAGCCGAAAAATCAGAAACCTACGCGTGAATTCAGTCTGCAGTGAATAACATTTTTGAACCGTGGTTACAGGGGTGAGATAAACAGCGACAAGAAGTTTCATATTTTTCTGCTCGATAACATGAAAAAAAGGTAGGTTTCTTCAATAAACAATTACCGATTTGAGTTCAGCATATACATTTGCACGGAAATAGGGATGTTTTGGAAAGATTTGAAGGGGTAAAGAGCTTCGGGGAACAAAACAAATATTTACCTTTTTTTTTTTTTTTGCTAAAGCTTGTTTCTGAGTCTGATTATGATGACGCTATATCTAGTTCAGAGTAAAAAGAAAGTCATCTTCTAAAGAAAAAAATAATAAAAAGTATGGATTGAGAAGAGAACTCTAAATTTCAACCAATCAGAAGAACGGAATTTGCAACGTGAGACAATTTTGAAACGAGGCTTCGATGTCTACCGGCTCAAGTATATCTGAAGCACCCATCTGGTTTGATTTCTATTTATTCGTTCATATCACAACTGGCTGGTTAGTTGGGACAGCTGAGGTAGCAGATCAGTTTCACCAGTGAATAGAAACCGATCAATTTCAGCAGTGAGAAGACATTAGACAAGGGGACACCACGTGGACAACCAACAACTTCGGGAAGAATGGGGAAAACTTAAACTATTATGAACATGTGTACCAAAATCCTTAAGTTTTCTTCGATGATACAAGAGCACCCACTACCATAATTCTTCAAGGTTCAACCAATTTTCACAAATTTACCACAAAAGATATTTATTCGGTGTTTCTTTCTTTCTTTCAACTGCACACGCTTCTGCTATTATGTTGACCTATCAAACCTGAAGGGCAGATAAAATTAACAATATCTTTGTCACACCCTTTCTATTTTAAGGACTATTCTACTTTAACAACTAAAGTAAAACCCCATTTTCTTATTTGTTCTGCCTAGCTTAGTTTTATCCAGTCAGTTAAATTCCATACGTAATACACGCTTGGGCAATCATGTCTCGAAAGAAGATTTTCCCGTAGTAGGTTGCCATTACTTTCTGCAGTAGACTGGTTGTCAACCTAATCTATCCTGTTATTTGACTCATAGCTGGAGGGAAGAGACGGTTTAATACTTTTCCAAGAGGTATTTACGCGTTAAATGAATGCAACGAATTCAACTGGAATTCGAACTCGGCTCTCCGATTTCTCTTTCCGAGCTGATATCCACAACCAGATATTTTACTAGGTGTTTAAATTAATATTTTGAGAAAGCCTCTTATAGCTTTACTCTTTTCACTTGAATTATTGTAAATAAACAAATGCTTTCTGTTTTCCACTAAGAGTTCTTTTTTTTATTGTGTACCTAAAGAGATAATCTATTGATGTATTTTTTTTTAAATATATATTATTTTTGTATATAGAAAAATCCCCGGATGATAGATAGATATATATAACTGGAAAAGGTGGATAGAGAAAAGAAGAGGTAAGGAAAACAGAGACAGGAGGACGTGTAAAAATAAGATAAAAAATGGCTAGCTTTCTTTACCTAATAATACTCGATTTTATTCAAACAACTCTACAAGATTATCTTTAGAATGATCTATTTTTCTTTCTTGTTCGTCTGTTTGCTTAAAGATTTTGTCTTTTCATCTCTTTTTTTGACCCTGTCACTTTGCCTTTTTTTTTGCGTTATTTTGCGACAAAAAGGCCAGTAATAATATTATTCATTTTCTTCTCCATACAATATTTGAGTTGTCCACATTCGACAGATAAGTTGACGTTGCTGTTCGTGTCATATCGGCAACTTCCGGCAATTGCCGTTGTTTACTTTGCGTCGTGTGCATAATGATCAGCTCGTCCCGACAGGCATCACTCCAGACTTATCACAATGGCCGCTTCTGATAACAGGCCAGACTTGAGACGCCATCTTGCCACACAAAATGCACTTCAACAGGAACACAACAAACAATCTTTTTTTATAACCTTTACAAACGTTTTTCTCGTTTTTATTTTTTTTGCTTTCTTCTTTCATATATTTATACTTTTCTTTAACATTTTTCCCGGTGTCATCATTGCCATTGTTGTGACGATCAACGTTCTCCCCGCCCCTTTTTTAACACTTTCAATATAAGAGGGACAGAAATTCGTGATGTGTGGAGTCAATTCAAGAGGCTTTCCAACTAATTTACTCTTCCTCCACAACCCCATCTCACATTTTGAAAGAACAGCTGTTTTATTTATCTATTTTCTCTATGTTTTCAGACACCCAGAATTAATGCAAGGTTCTAGAGAATCGGACATATTCCGAGATCCATGAAATAACCAGAATATATATTTTTTTAATCATATCACCCCAAGCAAGGCGAAAACGCCACTGATGCGCAAGGGGCTACGTAAGAGTGAAAAGATTGGAAAAGAGAAACACCGGAAACCACATCCTAAACCGGAAACAAGGGATGAGCCTCTTCACCTGTTCAATAGACGTGGGTCGAGTGTGAACCGGGCGATAGTTTAGTCTATCTACTCCAATTGAAAAAATAAAATAAAATTTTAAAAAAAGAGTGAAAAGACTGGAAAAGAGAAAAACCGGAAACCACATCCTAAACAGG